>CAWUFW010022267.1:0-99459 GCA_963921515.1 Calotriton arnoldi | reverse complement strand
TTGAGATCTAGGACTTTGAAGAGTCTCTACCCACGGGAGCACCGGAGAACTCGTGTTACCTCACCCAGGGAAGCTGGGTGCATAGGTGCCTTTCGGGGTCGGGTTTCGTCGTCGATTTGAATGGCGATCTGCTGCAAAGTGCTGCTGGCGACCAAGTGGAAAGTGTCCGGGTGGATCCAAGAGTGGATCGGAGTTCTGAAGAACCTGAAAGCAGAGGGGACAGAGTCTGGGTCACTAGCCAGTGACCAGGAAGGCGATGGACAGATGCCCACGGATGTCGAGTGCTTCAGGTGCGTTGACGGTCGTCTTGACTCTTCAGCCACGAGGTCCACGAGGCGTTGTCAGTGACCAAGAGCAGGATTCGGACTGGTACACAATATTTGTCGTGTGCTGAGGTGTCGGCGACCGGATGGGACCCAACAAGCCTTGGCAACGGCAAGTCTTGATGCAGAGGAAGATCGTCAATGGTGCAGACCAGCAAGGTCTGATGAACTTACCCAGTGAGGGTAAGTGAGGGCAGGCCTGGAGCAACTAGGATGCCAAGTTACAAAAAGATTGGCCTTCGTTAAGGGCTACTAGCCAACGGGCTAGCGACCGCGAAGGAGCCTTGAGACGCCGCACGTGGATCTGGCTCACAGGACACTCATGGAGTGGAGGCCAGTGATCTTTGGTGCAGTTGGTGCTGGAGGCTAGGGCTACATGGAGCCCAAAGCACGATTTCGGGGGAGACCTAGAAGAGGATGCACTTGCAAATGTGCTCAGTGTCCAGGGGTCACGGTCTCAAGTCACCTACGATAGCCACGGGCCTCAGCTTTGCTGGGGACTCAGGGTAGCCTCGGGGAAGTCTGAGAATCCACCTCTGGTGATGCGATGACTTCGGCGTCCGACGGGAGCTTCAGAAATACGAACCGGACAGATGCTTCTTTGGTGCCTGCCAAGCAGGGGAGTCCCTCCTTGACCCCAAGGGAGATTCTTCTGTCCTCTAATCGTGAGTAGAGCGTCGAAGGTCCAGGATTCAGTTTCAGAGTTTCGTCCAGGGATAATCTAAAATCCTAAGGACTGGGTTCCTATACTTATACCAAGTTTAGGGGTTGGACTACTCTGTGGCCCCACCTATGGGTGGGTCAGGGCAGAGGGGTGGCTACACCCCTTACCCTTTGTCCAGTTCGCGCCAAAGCAGGGGCTGCAAGCCCCTGATCCGGTTTGAACTGGGGTATGCACAGGGACACCAAGTGTGCCCCCAGTGCAGGACTTCAAAGCACCAACAAGTGCTCCCGCCCAGCCCCAATACACATTATCCTGTCTGGGGAGGTGGTCACACCTCCCTGGGACAGGAAACCTATTGTCCAGGCCTCCCCTGCCGGAGTTTCGTCCAGCAGCAGGAGGCCAGACTTGTGTCTGTGGCAGTAGCATCCATTTTGTGATGCCAGGCTTTAGAAAGAAGTTACCGGCCAGGCCAGGGTTAACATGTCTCTCCCTCTAGAAGGGTGGAATGCTACCCCCGCCGCCAGAATTGGCGGGGGGTAGTATTCCAAGATGTTTGACACCAAACACGACATGTTTCGGTGCAGCCATTCCAAAGTTAGCATTTAACGCGAGGTTATAATGCGCTTAAGAGTATATGGTCAGGCTGCACTACAAACAGCATCAGAGAAGGGTCTCCGAACGCTGCAGAGGGGCCCTGCTCATGCAGGGGCACCCTCTCACATAGGAACCATGCACTCTGCCTTCAGGATTGATAAGGCCTGCCTTAGGAGTGACTTATAGGTTTATATGTGTGTATGTATTTAGTGATATAGGTAACCTATATCACAGTAAGGGGTGCATGCACCACCTTACCCAGGCTGCAGTAGCAGACCTGTGGTGTCAGTTTGGATGGCCTTCCAGGGGTGGCATAATACATGCTGCAGCCCCTGGTAGGCCTCTGAGGTACCTATGCCCTTGGTACATAGTATACAATATACTAGGGACTTATAAGGGCACTCCAGATTCCAATCAGTGATGTGCCTAAGGCACATGGAAACCTTTTACAGAGAAAGCAGATAGACTGGGGCCCTGAATAGCAGGATCCCAGTCCAACTAAGTCATAAACCAGCAAAACACCGTAAAAAAAAGTGGGGGCAACCATATAGTCAGATTCCACCTTCCTACATAACCCCCCCCAAACAAAAGGAGATAAGGCTAACCTTGGCCAGTTGAGCCTTCATTGACTAAGTGGTCATATAAGGAAGCACCTGCACTAGCATGGTTGCCCCCTGTCTTATGGTCCACTAAGCAATCCCTCACCCTAAGGGTATGAGAGGGTCTCCACCATGGGGAATCACTACCTGTGGTGTGCTTAGGTAAAGTACAAGGCTGGTGAGGTGTCTGAGTAGGGAAGTGAGGCCCTAGGAATGTTGTCCTCAGCTTCCTCAGATCACTGGTCACTATGTATGCCTGTCTTTCCATGACTGAGTTGCACTTTGCTCTAAGGGTCAACCTTTGGCTGCCTACAGCTGGGGGTTGGGTCCCTTTGGATGGACTACTGGAGGGACATGGCAGGTTTGGAACCTTCAGGTCCCAGGTTTGCCCTTGCCTACCAGAGTCCTTCTGGGGAGGTCCCTACATAAAGGCATGGGGGATCCCTCAGTGTGTAGAGGAGTTTTCACCTGGCTAGGGCTACTAGACTGGGTGCCCCTAATCTGCTGATGGGGGGTTCCTCTGGACAGGGGGCCCTGGGGGTCCACTGACCTCCCTGACCTCTGCAGCCCTGGGCTGGCTGAGGCAGGGTAGAGAGGGGCAGGTTACCTGCTCCAGACTGGGTACCACCTTGGAAGGGTCCTCTGCCAACAGGGGAGTGGCCAGGCCAGGCCTGACTACCTCTGGGGCAGTTCCTTCACTAGGGGTAGGGTCAGTTCCCTGAGGAGGCTGACCCTTACCTACTGTCTGGAGGGAAGAAGACTTTTCTTCAACCCTTGTGCTCTCTTTTGGGGGAGAGTGGGCCATTCTTTCAGGCTCCATCTCTCCAAATTCTTGGGCTGGGGCTGTGGCCATTACAGCCCCACTAACCTTTACAGGGACGCCCAACATCCTAAGGTGGGTTTGGTGTTCAACTTCAGCCCAGGCTGAAATCTCCAGATCATTGCCCATCAGGCAATCTACAGGTAAGGTGGGGGACACTGCCACTCTCTTTGGGCCTGTGACCCCCTCCCAGCTGAGATTGACTATAGCCATGGGGTGATCTGTTCTGACACCATCAATGTTGGTCACCTGGTATTTAAACTCAGGTAAAAGCTGGTGAGGGGGGACTAGTTTCCCTGCCACCATGGTGACACTAGCCCCTGTGTCCCTAAATGCCACAGCTTTCTGACCATTAATCATTGGCTCCAGTCTGTACCTGCCCATTGCTGTGGGACCCATGGTAAAGGTGGCAAATCCTACACCACCATCAGAGTCAGAGGGGTCCCTGTCTGAACCAGGGCCCACCTCTGTTCCTGTTGCAAAAGCACCTAACTTTTTGGGTGCACTACTCCCAACTGGAGGATTACTACTGGTAGTACCAGGAGGGGGGTAGTAGTTGCTGGGGGAACATTTTCTTTATTGCCAATCCTGGGGCAACTGGGATCAGATTTCCAGTGCCCAGGCTTTTTACAGACATGGCAATATGGTTTCTTTTCAGGAGAGGAAGGAGTTTGGGACCCACCCCCAGAAGAGGAATTTTGGGGCCCTGTAGGGGACTTATCCTTAGATTTATCCCCACCTTTCTCTTGGGGCTTAGTAGAATCTTTCTTCTGGTCACCACCCTGATTTCTAGTTTTTACTCTGGTTCTGACCCATTTGTCGGCCTTCTTTCCCAATTCTTGGGGAGAGGTCAGATCAGAGTCCACCAGATACTGGTGCAAAAGCTGGTTTTGACAATTATTAAGGATCTGCTCCCTCATAATCAAATTGTACAATCCTAAAAAGTCATGCACTTTGTTGCCATGTATCCAACCTTCCAGAGCCTTGGCAGAACAATCCACATAGTCTACCCAGTCTTGAGTCTGTGCTTTTGGGTATCTCTGAACTTCAACCTGTACTGTTCAGTGGTTAGGCCAAACCCATCAATAAGAGCACTCTTCAAGACCTTGTAATTATCAGCATCCTCCTCTCTAACAGTGAGGAGCTTATCTCTACCTTTGTCTGCAAAGGAGAGCCACAAGATTGCTGCCCACTGCTCCTGAGGGACCTTCTGTACCTTACAGGCCCTCTCTAGAGCAGTTATCCACTTGTGGATGTCATCCCCATTCTAATAGGGAGGGACAATCTTGCTCAGGTTCCTATGGTCATAGGACCTTTCCCTATCTCTAGGGACATGGCTGCCACCATGGGACTCTAGTCCCAACTTTCTTTTCTCTCTAAAGAGATCTAGGGACTCCCTGTCTAAGGCTACTTGCTTCCTTCTGAGTTCAAGCTGAGCTTCCTCATATTGAATCAGCCTTGTTCTCCTCTCATGAGAGGATTCCCTCCTATGAGATGAGACAGAGCTCCCTATTGAGGTGCCAGAGTGGTTAGACTCCTGAGAAGGAGATCTAGACTTTCTGGGCACACTCTTAATCCTTCCTGGGGGACAAAGAGGGCATCATCCTGATTATCCTCTTTATCTTCCTCAGGAGGGATTGGGTTATCCAGGTCAGGGTCATTTTCACCCTCCTGGCCAGTTTCAGAGGGGGGCTGGGGGTATTTCTACCCCTGGTCCCATCCTCATCTTCTGCCCCACCCTCAGCTCCTACCCCTTCAGTCCCCAAGGGCTTACTAAGGTCATAAGCCACCAACAACTCTTTAAGGTGTTGGGTGGTGGGACTTTGGCCTGTCCTTATTTTTCTCAAGTTGCATAAAGCTCTCAATTCCAAGAATGGGAGTGTATCATACTTGGAGGGTGGAAGCTCAGTGGCTTCCTGCAAGGATTCTTTAGATCCTACCCTTAAAGACATTACTAGTGTGGTGTGGTGTATGCACTACCTACTCTAGTGTGGCCTACTAAACTCTCTTGAGTTGTAGAAAGGGTTGTGCTATCCCTTAACACACAACTCTAAGTTCAGTAGAACTTACTGTATTCTAAGCTTAAATTATATGTACCTTAGGTACCTTTAGTGGTTTTCAGTTGATCAATTCAATTGAGATTATCTGGTAAAACAATAGCAAGCTGGAATCCCACACGATGCACACCAATGTGAGAAGTTGGCCTGGTATATGCTGTCCACTAATTATAGTGGGCACCTTGCACCAGTCCAAACAACCCCTTATTGGAGATAGGTTAAAGACAACCTTATTGAAAGCTATCCTAGTGGTAGCTATGGAGAGCAGCCTTCAGGCTAAGTCTTGAAGGAATGTAAAGCAGCTTGTTTTACCAGTCTATAATCTCTTGAGTGATCAAATGAAAGAGCACCACACCAGGTATATATTCAAAATATATGTATTTATTGCTAAACACACCCCTCTAGTCTCTTTATGAGGCTAGAGTTCGAAGTACATAAGCTAGAAGTTATTTAAACACAGTAATAGCACAAATACACGTTTGGGCCCTAGGGGCGTACCAAACCATATACCAATAAAGTGGTATAAGAACCACGACTGAACTAGACACTAGGCCTAGAGCCTCTAGAAGTGCTTGGACCACAAGGAACCACCCAAGGTAGTGACACAGGGGACCCACGGGGACGCGTGCAGTGTAAATACACAACCGCGATACGCCGTTGACTTCTATGGAGAAACTCGTGATCGGGAAATTAGAGAAAAGGGACACTTAAAGGAGGACTTGGAGCAAACCCTTTGAGATCTAGGACTTTGAAGAGTCTCTACCCACGGGAGCACCGGAGTACTCGTGTTACCTCACCCAGGGAAGCCGGGTGCATAGGTGCCTTTCGGGGTCGGGTTTCGTCGTCGATTTGAATGGCGATCTGCTGCAAAGTGCTGCTGGCGACCAAGTGGAAAGTGTCCGGGTGGATTCAAGAGTGGATCGGAGTTCTGAAGAACCTGAAAGCAGAGGGGACAGAGTCTGGGTCACTAGCCAGTGACCAGGAAGGCGATGGACAGATGCCCACAGATGTCGAGTGCTTCAGGTGCGTTGACAGTCATCTTGACTCTTCAGCCACGAGGTCCAGGAGGTGTTGTCGGTGACCAGAAGCAGGATTCGGGCTGGTACACGATGTCTGTCGAGTGCTGAGGTGTCGTCGACTGGATGGGACCCAACAAGCCTTGGCAACGGCAAGTCTCAATGCAGAGGAAGATCATTGATGGTGCAGACCAGCAAGGTCTGGGGAACTCACCCAGCGAGGGTGAGTGAGGGCAGGCCTTGAGCAACCGGGATGCCAAGTTAGAAAAAGATTGGCCTTCGTTAAGGGCTACTAGCCAACGGGCTAGCGACCGCAAAGGAGCCTCGAGACGCCGCACGTGGATCTGGCTCACAGGACACTCGTGGAGTGGAGGCCAGTGATCTTCAGTGCAGTTGGTGCTGGAGGCTAGGGCTACTCGGAGACCAAAGCACGACTTCGGGGGAGACCCAGAAGAGGATGCACTTGCAAATGTGCTTGGTGTCCAGGGGTCATGGTCTCAAGTCACCCACGATAGCCACGGGCCTCAGCTTTGCTGGGGACTCAGGGTAGCCTCGGGGAAGTCTGAGAATCCACCTCTGGTGATGCGATGACTTCGGCGTCCGACGGGAGCTTCAGAAATGCAAACCGGACAGATCCTTCTTTGGTGCCTGCCAAGCAGGGGAGTCACTCCTTGACCCCAAGGGAGATTCTTCTGTCCTCTAATCGTGAGTAGAGCATCGAAGGTCCAGGATTCAGTTTCAGAGTTTCGTCCAGGGATAATCTAAAATCCTAAGGACTGGGTTCCTATACTTATACCAAGTTTAGGGGTTGGACTACTCTGTGGCCCCACCTATGGGTGGGTCAGGGCAGAGGGGTGGCTACACCCCTTTCCCTTTGTCCAGTTCGCGCCAAAGCAGGGGCTGCAAGCCCCTGATCCGGTTTGAACTGGGGTATGTACAGGGACACCAAGTGTGCCCCCAGTGCAGGACTTCAATGCACCCACAAGTGCTCCCGCCCAGCCCCAATACACATTATCCTGTCTGGGGAGGTGGTCACACCTCCCTGGGACAGGAAACCTATTGTCCAGGCCTCCCCTGCCGGAGTTTCGTCCAGCAGCAGGAGGCCAGACTTGTGTCTGTGGCAGTAGCATCCATTTTGTGATGCCAGGCTTTAGAAAGAAGTTACCGGCCAGGCCAGGGTTAACATGTCTCTCCCTCTAGAAGGGTGGAATGCTACCCCTGCCGCCAGAATTGGCGGGGGGTAGTATTCCAAGATGTTTGACACCAAACACGACATGTTTCGGTGCAGCCATTCCAAAGTTAGCATTTAACGCGAGGTTATAATGCGCTTAAGAGTATATGGTCAGGCTGCACTACAAACAGCATCAGAGAAGGGTCTCCGAACGCTGCAGAGGGGCCCTGCTCATGCAGGGACACCCTCTCACATAGGAACCATGCACTCTGCCTTCAGGATTGATAAGGCCTGCCTTAGGAGTGACTTATAGGTTTATATGTGTGTATGTATTTAGTGATATAGGTAACCTATATCACAGTAAGGGGTGCATGCACCACCTTACCCAGGCTGCAGTAGCAGACCTGTGGGGTCAGTTTGGATGGCCTTCCAGGGGTGGCATAATACATGCTGCAGCCCCTGGTAGGCCTCTGAGGTACCTATGCCCTTGGTACATAGTATACCATATACTAGGGACTTATAAGGGCACTCCAGATTCCAATCAGTGATGTGCCTAAGGCACATGGAAACCTTTTTACAGAGAAAGCAGATAGACTGGGGCCCTGAATAGCAGGATCCCAGTCCAACTAAGTCATAAACCAGCAAAACACCATAAAAAAAAGTGGGGGCAACCATATAGTCAGAGTCCACCTTCCTACACCTTATAAGTCCCTAGTATATGGTATACTATGTACCCAGGGCATAGGTACCTCAGAGGCCTACCAGGGACTGCAGCATGTATTGTGCCACCCCTGGAAGGCCATCCAAAATGACACCACAGGTCTGCTACTGCAGCCTGGGTAAGGTGGTGCATGCACCCCTTACTGTGATATAGGCTACCTATATCACTACATACATACACACATATAAACCTATAAGTCACTCCTATGGCAGTCCTTATCAATCCTGGAGGCAGAGTGCGTGGTTCCTATGTGAGAGGGTGCCCCTGCATGAGCAGGGCCCCTCTGCAGCATTCGGAGACACTTCTCTGATGCTGTTTGTAGTGCCGGACCGGCTGCGTGAGGGTAGGACGTCCGCCGCCTTGGTTCCTGATAAACTGACACTACACATTAGTGTCTACACCAGCCGGTACTGATGCCGCGCATCCTTGACCCTAATGGGGTTGTGTTTTTTGATCTACAGGACACTACACATTAGTGTCTACACCAGCCGGTACTGATGCCGCGCATCCTTGACCCTAATGGGGTTGTGTTTTTTGATCTACAGGTACCACTTTTTAGGGTGCTGTAATGGTGGTCACTTTTTCACTTTATTGTTGAACACTACCAAAAAGTGTAGGTAGATCCTTTTTGGTCCTGAAGAATTGCCAATTAATATATTGTTGGGCAAGAAACATGTTGACCTTTTTCTCAAGCGCCTAATCTCGACATCCTTAGACTGGAGATACGCGTCTTGTTTTCTTTTTAACCAGGGCAGGGGCCACGTTCAATAAAATTATCTTGAGTGGACCACCTCCCCTTTTTTATTTTCACTTCCCTACACATCAACATCACCTACACTGTTTTAGGGCCCTCACACGCACTTCACCCACCGGCATATGGAATAAAGATCTCCGCCAAGGAGGCACCATCACGGGTGCCGATCGGGGATTGCAGCGCCGACCCGATAAGGAGCAGACCCGATGATGAAGCTTGACACCTAGCTGGCTGGGTGTGTAAGGGTCTTTTTCCAAGAGGAGAGGATTCTTCTCCCCACTTTTTATAACTCCACACCTCCACGAGGAGCTCTAGATAAAAACACTTCCTCCTGCTTTTTAATATTAGGAACTGCATACCATTTGCGTAGCTGTTTGTAGTGCAGCCTGACCATATACTCTTAAGCGCATTATAACCTCGCGTTAAATGCTAACTTTGGGATGGCTGCACGGAAACATGTTGTGTTTGGTGTCAAACATCTTGGAATACTAACCCCCCATCAGTTCTGGCTGCGGGGGTAGCATTCCACCCTTCTAGAGGGAGAGACATGTACACACCGGCCTGCCCGGTAACTTCTTTCCAAGCCCTGGCATCACAAAATGGATGCAGCTGCCACAGACACGAGTCTAGCCTCCTGCTGCTGACCGAAACTCCGGCAGGGGAGGCCTGGACAATAGGTTTCCTGTCCCAGGGAGGTGTAACCACCTCCCCAGACAGGATAGTGTGTATTGGGGCTGGGCGGGAGCACTCTCTGGTGCTTTGAAGTCCTGTACTGGGGGCACATTTGGTGTCCCTGTGCATACCCCAGTTCAAACTGGCTCAGGGGCTTCCAGCCCCTGCTCTGGCGCGAAACTGGACAAAGGGAAAGGGGTGTAACCACCCCTCTGCCCTGACCCTCCCATAGGTGGGTCCCCAGAGTATGTCCAACCCCTAACTTGGTATAAGTATGGGACCCCAGTCCTTAGGACTTTAGATTTACCTGGACGAAACTCTGACACAGAATCCTGGACCTTCGATGCTCTACTTCAAGATTAGAGGACTGAAGAATCTCCCTTGGGGTCAAGGAGTGACTCCCCTGCTTGGCAGGCACCAAAGAAGCAATTGTCCGGTCTGCATCACTGAAGCTCCCGCCGGACGCCGAAGTCTTTGTATCACCAGAGGTAGATTTCCAGACTTCCCCGAGGCTGCCCTGAGTCTCCAGCAAAACTGAGGCCCGTAGCTGTCGTGAGTAACGTGGAACCGTGACCCCTGGACACCAATTGCATTTGCAAGTGCATCCTCTTCTGAGTCTCCCACGAAGTTGTGCTTTGGGCTCCGAGTAGCCCCAGCCTCCAGCACCGACTGCACCGAAGATCACTGGCCTCCACTCCACGAGTGTCCTGTGAGCTAGCTCCAAGTGCGTCCACTCGAGGCTCCTTTGCGGTCGCTAGTCCGTTGGCTAGTAGGCCTTCCCGAAGGCCAATCTTCTTCTGCTTAGGCTCCCTGGTTGCTCCAGGCGTGCCCTGACTTACCTTTGCTTGGTGAGTCCCACAGACCTTGCTGGTCTGTACCATTGTCCTTCTTCCATTTCCACGAGACTTGCCGTTGCCAAGGCTTGTTGGGTCCAATCCGGTCGCCGACACCCCTGCAATCGACAGACGTTGTGGGACAGCTCGAATCCAGCTCCTGGTTGTCGTCGGCACCTCCTGGACCTCGTGGCTGAAGAGTCAAGACGACCATCAACCTACCTGAAGCACTCGACATCGGTGGGCATCTGCTCATCGCCCTCCTGGTCACTGGCTAGTGACCCAGACTCTGTCCCCTCTGCTTTCAGGTTCTTCAGATCTTCGATCCACCTTAGGATCCACCCGAACACTTTCGACTTGGCCGCCAGCAGCACTTTGCAGCAGATCGCCATTGAAAACGACGACGAAACCCGACCCCTGGGTGAGGTAACTCGAGTACTCCGGTGCTCCCGTGGGTATTGACACTAGAACAGCCTAGTTCTAAAAGGGTTTGCTCCAAGTCCTCCTCTAAGTGTCCCTTTTCTTTAAAATTCAAACCGCGACTTTCCCCATAGAAGTCAATGGCGATTCGCGGCAGTGTTCTCACACTGCACGCATCCCCCGTGGGTCCCCTGTGTCACTACCTTGGGTGGTTCCTTGTGGTCCAAGCCCTTCTACAGGCTCTAGGCCCTGTGGCTGGTTCAGTCGTGGTTCTTATACCACTTTATTGGTATATGGTTTGGTACGCCCCTAGGGCTCAAACGTGTATTTGTGCTATTACTGTAGATAACTAACTTATAACTTATGTACTTCGAACTCTAGCCTCATAAAGAGACTAGAGGGGTGTGTTTAGCAATAAATACATATATTTTGAATATATACCTGGTGTGGTCCTCTTTCATTTGGTCACTCAAGAGATTATAGACTGGTAAAACAAGCTGCTTTTCATTCCTTCAAAACTTAGCCTGAAGGCTGCTCTCCATAGCTACCACTAGGATAGCTTTCAATAAAGGTTGTCTTTAACCTATCTCCAATAAGGGGTTGTTTGGACTGGTGCAAGGTGCCCACTATAATTAGTGGACGGCATATGCCAGGCCAACTTCTCACAGAGGGGTGCAGAAAGAGGCAAGAGAGGTACATAAAGAGGCCGGAGGGGTGCACAAAGAAGGAAGAGAAGTGCAGAAAGAGGCAAGAGAATTGCTGAAAGAAGCAACAGAGGTGTAGAAAGAAGCAACAGAAGTGCAGAAAGAGGCAAGTAAGGTGCATAAAGAAGCAAGAGCAGTGCAGAAAGAACCAACAGAGGTGCAAAAAGAGGCAAGAGGGGTGCAAAAAGAAGGAAGAGAGGTGCAGAAAGAGGCAAGAGGTGTGCAGAAAAAGGTAGGAGGGGTGCACAAAGAGGCAAGAGGTGTGCAGAAAGAAGTAACAGAAGTGCTGAAAGAGGCATGAAAGGTGCAGAAAGAGGCAAGAGAGTTGCACGAAAGGGGAAGAGGGATACACAGAGAGGCAACACGGATGGAGAAAGAAGCAAGTGAGGAGCAGAATTAGCAAGAGGAGTGCAGAAAGAGGCAAGAGAGGTGCAGAAACAGACAAGAGAAGTGCAGAAAGACTCAAGAGAATTGCTGAAAGAAGCAACAGAGGGGTAGAAAGAAGCAAGAGAGGTGGAGAAATAGGGAAGAGGGTGCAGAAAGAGGCAAGAGGGATACAGAAATTTGCAAAGGAGGTGCAGAAACAAGCAAGAGAAGTGCAGAAAGAGGCAAGAGAATTGCTGAAAGAAGCAACAGAGGGGTAGAAAGAAGCAAGAGAAGTGCAGAAAGAGGCAAGTGAGATGCAGAAACAGGCAAGAAAGGTACAGAAAGAGGGAAGATGAGTGCAGAAAGAGGCAACAGGAGGGCAGAAAAAAGCAAGACAGGTACAGAAAGAAGCAAGAGCAGTGCAGAAAGGAGCAAGAGAAGTGCAGAAAGAAGCAAAAGAGGTGGAGAAATAGGGAAGAGGGTGCAGAAAGAGGGAAGAGGGATACATACATTTGCAAAAGAGGTGCAGAGACAAGCAAGAGAAGTGCAGAAAGAGGCAAGTGAATTGCTGAAAGAAGCAACAGAGGTGTAGAAAGAAGCAACAGAAGTGCAGAAAGAGGCAAGTGAGGTACAGAAAGAAGCAAGAGCAGTGCAGAATGAACCAACAGAGGTGCAAAAAGAGGCAACAGAGGTGTATAAAGAAGCAAGAGAAGTGCATAAAGAGGCAAGAGAATTGCTGAAAGAAGCAACAGAGGTGTAGAAAGAAGCAAGAGAAGTGCAGAAAGAAGCAAGAGAAGTGCAGAAAGAAGCAAAAGAGGTGGAGAAATAGGGAAGAGGGTGCAGAAAGAGGCAAGAGGGATACAGAAATTTGCAAAAGAGGTGCAGAAACAAGCAAGAGAAGTGCAGATAGAGGCAAGAGAATTGCTGAATGAAGCAACAGAGGTGTATGAAGAAGCAAGAGAAGTATAGAAAGAGGCAAGTGAGGTGCAGAAAGAAGCAAGAGCAGTGAGAATGAACCAACAGAGGTGCAAAAAGAGGCAAGAGGGGTGCAAAAAGAAGGAAGAGAAGTGCAGAAAGAGGCAAGAGAATTGCTGAAAGAAGCATCAGAGGAGTAGAAAGAAGCAAGAGAAGTGCGGAAAGAGACAAGTGAGGTGCAGAAAGAAGCAAGAGCAGTGCAGAAAGAACCAACAGAGGTGCAAAAAGAGGCAAGAGAGGTGCAGAAACAGGCAAGAAAGGTGCAGAAAGAGGGTACAGGGGTACAGAAAGAGGCAAGAGAATTGCTGAAAGAAGCAACAGAGCTGTAGAAAGAAGCAAGAGAAGTGCAGAAAGAGGCAAGTGAGGTGCAGAAAGAAGCAAGAGCAATGCAGAAAGAACCAACAGAGGTGCAAAAAGAGGCAAGAGAGGTGCAAAAAGACAGAAGAGAAGTGCAGAAAGAAGCAAGAGAATTGCTGAAAGAAGCAACAGAGGAGTAGAAAGAAGCAAGAGAAGTGCAGAAAGAGACAAGTGAGGTGCAGAAAGAAGCAAGAGCTGTGCAGAAAGAAGCAAAAGAGGTGGAGAAATAGGGAAGAGGGTGCAGAAAGAGGCAAGAGGGATACAGAAATTTGCAAAGGAGGTGCAGAAACAAGCAAGAGAAGTACAGAAAGAGGCAAGAGAATTGCTGAAAGAAGCAACAGAGGCGTAGAAAGAAGCAAGAGAAGTGCAGAAAGAGGCAAGTGAGGTGCAGAAAGAAGCAAGAGCAGTGCAGAATGAACCAACAGAAATGCAAAAAGAGGCAAGAGGGGTGCAAAAAGAAGGAAGAGAAGTGCAGAAAGAGGCAAGAGAATTGCTGAAAGAAGCAAGAGAAGTGCAGAAAGAGACAAGTGAGGTGCAGAAAGACGCAAGAGCAGTGCAGAAAGAACCAACAGAGGTGCAAAAAGAGGCAAGAGGGGTGCAGAAAAAGGTAGGAGGGGTGCAGAAAGAGGCAAGAGAGGTACAGAAAGAGGCCGGAAGGGGTGCACAAAGAAGGAAGAGAAGTGCAGAAAGAGGCAAGAGAATTGCTGAAAGAAGCAACAGAGGTGTAGAAAGAAGCAACAGAAGTGCAGAAAGAGGCAAGAGGGGTGCAAAAAGAAGGAAGAGAAGTGCAGAAAGAGGCAAGAGGTGTGCAGAAAAAGGTAGGAGGGGTGCACAAATAGGCAAGAGAGGTACAGAAAGAGGCAGTAGGGGTGCAAAAAGAAGGAAGAAAAGTGCAGAAAGAAGTAACAGAAGTGCTGAAAGAGGCATGAAAGGTGCAGAAAGAGGCAAGAGAGTTGCACGAAGAGGGAAGAGGGGTGCACAAAGTGGCAACAGGGATGCAGAAAGAAGCAAGTGAGGTGCAGAAAGAGGCAAGAGAAGTGCAGAAAGAGGCAAGAGAGGTGCAGAAACAGACAAGAGAAGTGCAGAAAGAGTCAAGAGAATTGCTGAAAGAAGCACCAGAGGTGTAGAAAGAAGCAAGAGAAGTGCAGAAAGAGGCAAGTGAGGTGCAGAAACAGGCACGAAAGGTACAGAAAGAGGGAAGATGAGTGCATAAAGAGGCAACAGCGGGGCAGAAAAAAAGAAAGACAGGTGTAGAAAGAAGCATGGGAAGTGCAGAAAGAAGCAACAGAGGTGCAGAAGAAAGCAAGAGAACTGCAGAAAGAAACAAAAGAAGTGCAAAAAGAAGTAACAGAGGTGCAGAAAGAGGGAAGAAGGGTGCAGAAAGAGGCAAGAGGGTACAGAAAGAAGCAAATGAGGTGCAGAAAGAGGCAACAGACATGCAGAAAGAGGAAAGAGAGATGCTGAACGTAGAAGAGATTTGCAGAAAGAGGCAAGAGAAGTGCAGAAAAAGAAAGAAATGTGCAGTAAGAAGCAACAGAAATGCAGAAAGAGGCATGAGAGGCGCAGAGAGAGGCGCAGAAGGAAGCAACACCATTAGTACCAATTTAACACCCACATTTAGCAATAAGTAACAGGTGACCATTCTAGGTTTGCAAAGGACCAACACACTGTAACACTTGTCGCTGCATTTTTGGTAACGTTTGAGCTGTTGGAGCTAGAAACAAGGCTTTTTTTGTTCAATTCTACAGATTAGGGAGCAGATGATGAATTATGTGGCTAATGCGGAAAATGTATATTTGTGCGAAAGTCGGTGCAGCCGAACAGTCGCATAATTCCAGTGGCCCTGCTCATACCTCTGACTAAGTCCAGAAGTGCTCCTCAGTGATTCCTTCTTTTTTTGTCTCATTGAGTTCATAGTTGAGCTTCTATGGAAACGAGGAAGACTAAACCTGACATTACCACTCCACAACACAGACTACCATACCACATAATTACTCTCCATAACACATAATCCCACTCTACATAATTCCTATAAAATAAATACCACATACTTTCTATCCACATAATTTCACTGCACAACTTACCACATAATTCCACTACACACAACATACATCCACTCCACTCCGAAAAACATTGAAAAACTTTTACATTAACATTGCCAATAGCTCTAACTCTCGCAAATGTGAAACCTATAACATTGCAAACACTTCTTTAACTAGTAGTCGCGTTTGCAGAGTGGTGGACAAAGGGTGCTGGGCCTCCGACCAGCACTCAGGAATTCCGCTGTGTAGGATTTACAGGAGGTACCAGGAGGGCTTCTTGGCCCCCAAAGTCCCTCAGGAGTAAATTGGACTTTTTCCCCCATCCCGTAGTCTGCCAGGAGGTGCGTTTGCAGAGTGGTGGAGAAAGGAGGGCATGGCCTCCGAAGACGTCTTAGCAATCCCACTCTGCGGGACTTACTGGAGGTAACAAGAGGGGTAGTTGGCCCCTAAGGACATCCTTGGGGGCCAACTACCCCTCCTATTACCTCCAGTAAGTCCCACAAAGCAGGATTGCTAAGTTCTCAGAGCAGGCCATGCCCCCTTTGCCCACCACTCTACAAACGTGCTCCCTGGCACGCTCTTGGATGGGGATTGAAGTCCCCTTCGCTGCTGGGGGTCCTTTAGGGGCCAACTAGCCTACCTCTTACCTCCAGTAAGCCCCACACAGTGGGATTGCTGAGAGGTGGACAAAGGCCTTGCTCCCTTTCTCCACCACTCTGCAAACGCACCTCCAGGTGCGTTCTAAGTTGGGGGATTAAGTCCCCTTGAATACTGAGGGTCCCTGGGGGCCAAATAGCCCACCAGGTACCTCCAGTAAGTGCCACACAGCTGGATTGCAGAGAGGTGGTCCGAGGCCATGCCCCCTTTTTACACCACTCTGCAAACGCGCCTCTTGGTGCACTGCTGCTCAGGGGATGAAGTCCACTTGTGTCCTGAGGTCCCCGCTATATAATTTGGGTTTGCCCCCGGGACCTGGCCCACCTGGGGGCTTAACAATAACGAAGCGCGGGAGCCTGCGCTTCATTTTTTTTATTTTCTCAGCAGGATTCGCGCACCCAGCGCGAATTCTGCCGGTTTTAAAAAAAAATGCTTTTTTGGGACCCCCTCAGCAGGCCTAGGGGGTCAGGGCGTTTCTACCTTGCCCCCTTTTCTTGTTTTTTTATGTTTTTTCACTGTTTTCTTGTGATTCGATTACCGAGTCACAAGATGGCTGCAAACACTTCCTGGTTTGGAGTGTTGACAGCCAATCAGAGTGAAGCTTGTGCCCAGGAGTGTTCGCGTACCCTCCTCGGTGCTCAGATATCGAAACTTTTCTTTTTATAATTTCTCTGGAACTACTGAACGTATTTACACCATTTAAAAAAAGGGCTCTTTCTGAACTAAGACGTACCTTTTTGCTAAATTTGGTGTAATTCCGTTCAGCAGTTCGGGCTGTAGCTTTGTCTAAAGTCCCTATGGAAATTAACATGGGGAAAACGTGTTTTGGGACCCCCCTTTTTTCTCGGCCCCCGCTTAACGAATCACCCCAAAGCTTTCAAGACAGGAGCTGACCAGAGCGCCCCATTAGTTTTGAAAATTTCACGAAGATTCGTCAACCGGCGCCAAAGATATTGACAAAAGAAAAAACGCTTTTTGAATAGAAACGAGGTCCTAACTATAACTACCTACTGGCGACCGCCAGTAGGTAATATATATATTTTTTTTTTCACTAAAAAAAACTGAGGTTTCATGGACGTTATGGTTATGAATTAGCATTTAAAACCCCTTCGATATTCACTGAAAAAATCACAGGTGTCAGGGACGTTATAGTTAGGCTGACATTTCACTCGTACTAAAGCAGAGAAATTCAGCCGTTATAGTTAGCTGAGCTAACTATAACTTGCGCCCCCCAATGCACTGCTGATGACGTCACATATTACATCACTCATGACGTGGTCAGTGACATCACTGATGTCATCACTGATGACATCTCAAATGACATCACTGATGACATCATCCTGTGAGAGTGAGTGTTTCTAAAAAGTTTAAGAATGTTATATATATATATATACGCCAATGTGTGTTGAAGAATGAGTTGGTATATGAGTGTCTGAATGGATGATTTAGTGGGTGCATGACTGACTGTATAAGTGAGTGATTAAACATGTATTAGTGAATGCATGGATGAATGACTAATCTGTGTGAATGTCTGTATCAGTTTGTCAGTTGGTGTGTAAGTGGCTGCATGGGTTGGTGAGTAGCTACATGAGTGTCTCTATGGGTTAATGATTGGTTGTCTGAGTACCTGTATGGATGCCTGAGTGTCTGTGTGGGTGGGTGGGTTCATAAGTGCATCTGCAAGGGGCTGTATGGGTGAGTGAGTGTGCGTATGGCTGTGCTGGTGAGTGAATGGATGTCTCAGTGGTATATGTGTGAGTAACTACATATGTGAAAGGCAGTATATGTGAGTGTTGGAATATATAAGTGACTATATGTGAGAGTGAGTGATTGTGAGAGTGGCTGTATGGATGAGTGTGTGCTTTTGTCAGTGATTGTAGAAGAGAGTAAGTATGTGTTACTATCTGTATGAATAAGTGAGGTGGTGTGTTTATAACTGTATAGGTGAGTAAATGGCAGGATGATTGATTCTTTGGGTGACTGACTAGGTGTGTGAGTAACTCAATGGGTGAGTGGCGGTGTGTCAGTGTCTGTATGGGTGTATGAGTGCATATATCAGTGGCTGTATTGATGAGTGACTACGTGTATGAGTAACTGTATGGGTGAGTGAGTGGATGTGTGTGTAGACCTATGAATCAGAGAGTGGGTATGTACTAACTACTACTGGTGTGTCTATGGTTTCAAAAATGGTAGTCTGTATTTTAGAGTGGAAGTATGAAATGTTATATTAGGGTGTGAGGAGGTGCATCAGATATTAAGTGGATGATGTCATCAGTGATGTCATTTGAGATGTCATCAGTGATGTCATCAGTGATGTTGCTGACGATGTCATGAGTGATGTAATATGTGACATCATCAGCAGTGCATTGCGGGGGCGAGAGTTATAGTTAACTCAGCTAACTATTACAGCTGAATTTCTCTGCTTTTGTACGAGTGAAATGTCAGCCTAACTATAACGTCCCTGAAACCTGTGGTCTTTTCAGTGAATATCTAAGGTTTTTTAAATGTTTTTTAAAAGGGGTGCAGAAAAAGACAAAAGAGGTACAGAAAGAGGAAAGAGGGGTGCAGAAAGAGGAAAGAGGGGTGAAGAAAGAGGCAAAAGAGGTGCAGAAAGAAGCAGCAGAAATGTTGAAAGAGGCAAGAGAAGTGCAGAAAGAAGCAACAGAAATGCAGAAAGAGGCAAAAGAAGTGCAGAATGAAGCAACAGCAGTGCAGAAAGAGGCAAGAGAAGTGCGGAAGTGCAGAAAGAGGCAAGAGTGGTGCAAAAACAGGCAAGAGAGGTACAGAAAGAGGGAACAGGCGTGCAGAAACAAGCATCGGAGGTGCAGAAAGAGAGTAGAGTGGTGCAGAAAGAGGCAGGAGGGGTGCAGAAAGAACCAACAGAGGTGCAGAAAGAGGCAAGAGGAGTGCAGAAAAAGGAAATAGAAGTGCAGAAAGAAGCAACAGAAATACAGAAAGAGGCAAGAGGAGTGCAGAAAGAAGCAACAGAGGTTCAGAAAGAAGAAAGAAAGAGAAGTGCAGAAAGAGGCAAGAGAGGTGCAGAAACAGGCAAGAGAGGTGCAGAAAGTGGGTACAGGGGTGCAGAAAAAAGCAAGAGAGGTACAGAAAGAGGCAGGAGGGGTGCAGAAAGAGGCAAGAGAAGTGCAGAAAGAAGCAACAGAGATGCAGAAAGAGGCAAGAGAACCTCAGAAAGAGGCAAGAGTGGTGCAGAAAGAGGCAAGTGGAGTGCAGAAAGAAGCAACAGAAATGTACAAATAGGCAAGAGAAGTGCAGAAAGAACCAGCAGAAATTTAGAAAGTGGTAAAAGAAGTGCAGAAAGAAGCAACAGAAATGCAGAAAGAGGCAAGAGTAGTGCAGACAAAAGCAACAGAGGTGCAGTAAGAGGCAAGAGAAGTGCAGAAAGAGGCAAGAGAGGTGCAGACATAGGGAAGAGAGGTGCAGAAAGAGGGAACAGGGGTGCAGAAAAAGGCAAAAGAGGTGCAGAAAGAGGCTGGTGATGGGTCAGTGGATGGTGTAGCCTTGGCAGGCAGCCTCACTGCCCAGGAGCAAACTGATTGTAGACAGGTGCTCAATCAGTTCAGACACATGTTCTCTCTGACTCCAAGTCAGACCACCTGGTGCACTCATGAAGTGGACACTGGGGACAGTCTGCCTGTTAAAAGTAAGATTTACAGGCAACCTGACCAGGTCAGGGACTGTATCAGGACAGAAGTCCAGAAAATGTTGGAACTGGGTGTCATTGAGCCTTCAGATAGCCCTTGGGCTAGTCCAGTGTTCCTGGTACCAAAACCTCACACAAAAGATGGAAAGAGAGAGATGAGGTTTTGTGTGGACTACAGAGGCCTCAATGCAGTCACTAGGACTGATGCCCGTCCAATCCCCAGGGCAGATGAGCTAATAGACACTTTGGCCTCAGCCAAGTATCTAAGCACGTTTGACCTAACAGCTGGCTACTGGCAGATCAGACTAGCTGATGATGCAAAGCCAAAAACTGCATTTTCTACCCCTGGTGGGCTTTACCAATTTGTGGTGATGCCCTTTGGTTTGAAAAATGCACCTGCCACTTTTCAGAGGTTGGTGAACACAGTCCTTACAGGTCTGGAAGCCTGTAGTGCAGCATATCTAGATGATATTGCTGTCTTTAGCTCCACCTGGGAGGATCACCTGGTCCACCTCAGAAATGTTTTGGAGGCCCTGCAGAAGGCAGGCCTAACTATCAAGGCCACAAAATGCCAGATAGGTCAGAGTCAGGTTGTGTACCTGGGCCACCTTGTGGGTGGAGGCCAGGTTCAACCATTGCAGAGCAAGATCCAGACCATCATGGACTGGGCTGCTCCAGCTACCCAGACTCAGGTGAGAGCCTTTTTAGGTCTGACTGGGTACTACAGAAGATTTGTCAAGGGGTATGGATCAATAGTGACACCCCTGAATGACTTAACCTCTAAGAAAATGCCCTAAAAGGTTCAGTGGACAGTTAGCTGTCAAAAGGCATTTGATGACCTGAAGCAGGCCATGTGCACTGCTCCCATTCTGCAAAGTCCTGATTACTCCAAAAAGTTCATTGTGCAAACAGATGCATCTGAGTTGGGGGTAGGGGCTGTACTGTCACAGTTGAATGATGAAGGTCAGGATCAGCCAGTAGCTTTTATTAGCAGAAGGCTGACCCCCAGAGAGAAACGTTGGTCAGCCATAGAGAGGAGGCCTTTGCTGTGGTTTGGGCTCTGAAGAAGCTGAGGCCATACTTGTTTGGCACTCACTTCCTTGTTCAAACAGACCACAAGCCCCTCTTATGGCTAAAACAGATGAAGGGTGAAAGCCCCAAACTTTTGAGGTGGTCCATTTCCCTACCGGGGATGGACTATACAGTGGAATATAGACCTGGGAGTAACCATGCCAATGCAGATGGACTCTCCAGATATTTCCACTTAGAACATGAAGACTTAACTGGTCAAGGTTAGTTTAATGTCCCTGCGTTTGGGGGGGGTTGTGTAGGAGAGTAGGATCTGCCTCTTATGGTTACCCCCACTTTTTGCTTGTGTATCACTGTTTGTCGACTTTAGTCTGGCTGGGGCCCTGCTATTCAGGACCCCAGCCTAGCTGCTTCCTCTCTAAATTGATTCCATGTACTTTAGGTACATCCCAGATTGGATTCTGGGGTGCCCTTATAAGTCACTAGTATATGGTATACTATGTACCAAGGGCATAGACACCCCAGAGGCCTACCAGGGGCTGAAGCATGTATTGTGCCACCCCTGGAAGGCCCTCCAAAATGACACCACAGGTCTGCTACTGCAGCCTGGGTAAGGTGGTGCATGCACCCCTTACTGTGGTATAGGCTACCTATATCACTACCATTGCACACACATATAAACCTATAAGTCACTCCTATGGCAGGCCTTAACAATCCTGAAGGCAGAGTGCTTGATTTTGTATGTGAGAGGGTGCCCCTGCATGAGCAGAGCCCCTCTGCAGTGTTCGGAGTCAATCCTCTGGTGCTGTTTGTGGTGCAGCCTGACCATATACTCTTAAGTGCATTATAACCTCGCGTTAAATGCTAACTTTGGGATGGCTGCACGGAAACATGTCGTGTTTGGTGTCAAACATCTTAGAATACTACCCCCCGCCAGTTCTGGCGGCGGGGGTAGCATTCCACCCTTCTAGAGGGAGAGACATGTACACACCGGGATACCCGGTATTAACTTTACAGAGCCCTGGCATCACAAAATGGATGCCGCTGCCACAGACACGGGTCTGGCCTCCTGCTGCTGACCGAAACTCGGGCAGGGGAGGCCTGGAAAATAGGTTTCCTGTCGAAGGGAGGTGTAACCACCTCCCCAGACAGGATAGTGTGTATTGGGGCTGGGCGGGAGCACCCTCTGGTGCTTTGAAGTCCTGCACTGGGGGCACATTTGGTGTCCCTGTGCATAGTCCAGTTCAAACCGGTTGCAGGGGCTACCTGCCCCTGCTCTGGCGCGAAACTGGACAAAGGGAATGGGTGTAACCACCCCTCTTCCCTGACCCTACCATAGGTGGGTCCCCAGAGTATGTCCAACCCCCTAACTTGGTATAAGTATGGGACCCCAGTCCTTAGGACTTTAGATTACCCTGGACGAAACTCTGAAGCCGAATCCTGGACCTTCGATGAAGAATCTCCCTTGGGGTCAAGGAGTGACTCCCCTGCTTGGCAGGCACCTAAGAAGCAATTGTTTGGTCTGCATCGCTGAAGCTCCCGCCAGACGCCGAAGTCTTTGCAACACCAGAGGTGGATTTCCAGACTTCCCCGAGGCTGCCCTGAGACCCCAGCAAAGCTGAGGCACATAGCTGTCGTGGGTAACGTGGAACCGTGACCCCTGGACACCGAGAACTTTTGTAAGTGCATCCTCTTCCTGGTCTTCCACGAAGTTGTGCTTTGGGCTCCAAGTAGCCTCCGCCTCCAGCACCGAAGATCACTGGCCTCCACTCCACGAGTGTCCTGTGAGCCAGCTCCAAGTGCATCCACTCAAGGCTCCTTTGCGGTCGCAAGTCCGTTGGCTAGTGGGCCCTCCCGAAGGCAACTCTTCTTGTGCTTGGGCTTTCCTGGTTGCTCCAGACGTGCCCTGACTTACTCTTGCTGGGTGAGTCCCCCATACCTTGCTGGTCTGCAACAACGTCCTTTCTTTGTTTCCACGTGACTTGCCGTTGCAAGGCTTGTTGGGTCCAATCCGGTCGCCGACACAGCAGCAATCGACAGACGTCGCGGGACAGCTTGAATCCAGCTCCTGGTCATCATCGACGCCTCCTGGACCTCATGGCTGAAGAGTTAAGATGACTGTCAACCAACCTGAAGCACCCGACATCGGTGGGCATCTGCTCATCGCCCTCCTGTCACTGGTAGTGACCCAGACACTGTCCCCTCTGCTTTCAGGTTCTTCAGATCTTCGATCCACCCTTGGATCCACCCGGACACTTTCGACTTGGTCGCCAGCAGCCCGCTGCAGCAGATCGCCATTGAAAACGACGACGAAACCCGACGCCAAAAGACACCTATGCACCTGGCTTCCCTGGGTGAGGTAACTCGAGTACTCCGGTGCTCCCGTGGGTATTGACTCTAGAACTGCCTAGTTCTAAAGGGATTTGCTCCAAGTCCTCCTCTAAGTGTCCTTTCCTTTTAAAAACCTAACCGCGACTTTCCCCATAGAAGTTAACGGTGATTCGCGGCTATGTTCCCACACTGCACGCGTCCCCCGTGGGTCCCCTGTGTCACTACCTTGGGTGGTTCCTTGTGGTCCAAGCACTTCTACAGGCTCTAGGCCTTGTGTCTAGCTCAGTCATGGTTCTTATACCACTTTATTGGTATATGGTTTGGAACGCCCCTAGGACTCAAACGTGTATTTGTGCTATTACTGTTGATAACTGACTTGTAACGTATGTACTTCAAACTCTAGCCTCATAAAGAGACTAGAGGGATGTGTTTAAGACTAAATACATATATTTTATATATATACCTGGTGTGGTCCTCTTTCATTTGGTCACTCAAGGGATTATAGACTGGTAAAACAAGCTGCTTTACATTCCTTCAAGACTTAGCCTGAAGGCTGCTCTCCATAGCTACCACTAGGATAGCTTTCAATAAAGGTTGTCTTTAACCTATCTCCAATAAGGGGTTGTTTGGACTGGTGCAAGGTGCCCACTATAATTAGTGGACAGCATATACCAGGCCAACTTCTCACATTGGTGTGCAGCGTATGGGATTCCAGCTTGCTATTGTTTTACCAGATAATCTCAATTGAATTGATCAACTGAAAACCACTAAGGGTACCTTAGGTACATATAAAACAAGCTTAGTATACAGTAAGTTCTACTGAACTTAGAGTTGTGTGTTAAGGGATAGCACACCCTTTCTACAACTCAAGAGAGTTTAGTAGGCCACACTAGAGTAGGTAGTGCATACACCACACCTCACTAGTAATGTCTTCAAAGCCAGGACCCAGTGAGTCCTTGCTAGAAGCCAGTGGGCTTCTTCCCTCCAAGTATGATAAACTCCCATTCTTGGAATTGAGAGCATTATGCAATACTAGGAAGCTGAAGGCAGGCAAAAGTGCCAGCACCCAACACCTCAGAGAGGTGCTACTAGCTGATGATCTCAGCAGGCCGGCCCCGGGGGATGGTGTCCCCGGGGCCTTAAATGGCCTGAGGAGGGGGGCCACGCAGCCCCCCTCCAAAGATTTTAATAAAAAAAAGAAAGAGGGCATGCCCCGGGGGATGGGGTCCCCGGGGCCAATAGAGGCCCAGGGAAGGGGGGCCACGCGGCCCCCTTCCCGTTTTTTTTTATTTAAAAAAAAAAGAAAATCCTCAGGCCCCGGGGGATGGGGTCCCCGGGGCCAAAAGTGGCCGAGGGAAGGGGGGCCACGCAGCCCCCCTCCCATACAAAAAAATAATAAAGAAAAAAAAAAAGACCGGCATCGTGCCGGAGGCCCCGCCCCCTCCCTGCAGCAGTCTGCAAACGCGCCCCCTAGCGCGTTTTAAGAAGGGGAAGTAATTCCCCTTGAATACTGGGGGTCCCTGGGGCCAACTAGCCCACCAGGAATCTCCAGTATGTGCCAGGGGCTGCGTTGCAGAGAGGTGTACAGAGGCCACGCCCCTTTTACACCTCTCTGCAACGCAGCTCTGTGGCGCTTTTGGAGGTACATGGTGGGCTAGTTGGACTCCAGGGACCCTCAGGATTCAAGGGGACTTAATCCCCCAACTTAAAACGTGCCACGGGGCGCGTTTGCACAGTGGTGAAGGGAGGGGGCGGGGCTTCAGGTGACATGTGTGCAAACAGGCCCGTGGCACGATTTAAGATGGGGAATTAAATCTCCTTCAATCCTGAGGGTCCCTGGGGGCCAACTAGCCCACCAGGTACCTCCAGTAAGCGCCACGGAGCTGCGTTGCAGAGTTTTGTAAAAAGGGGCGTGGCCTCTGAACACCTCTCTGCAACGCAGATCTCTGGCGCATACTGGAGGTATCTGGTGGCCTAGTTGGCCCCTAGGGACCCTCGGGATTGAGGAGGAATTAATTCTCCAACTTAAAACGCGCCACAGGGCGTGTTTGCAGACATGTCACCTCAGGCCCCACCCCCTTCCTTCACCATTGTGCAAATATTCCTCTAAAATCAGCCGAACTACGAATTCCGATTTACTCACCTGTTATCAGGAGAGACCTCAGTGCTGCATCTTTGAGCCCAGTACTGATCCTCAAAAGTAATTTTAACCGTACTTACCAGTAACTTGAATTTCCTTCCATAGGCTAACATTGACTGGTTTCACTTGGAAATTCTTCTAAGTGTGGAGTTTTGGAACTTTATAATATTCCTCTAAAATCAGCCGAACTACGAATTCCGATTTACTCACCTGTTATCAGGAGAGAACCCAGTGCTGCATCTTTTAGCCCAGCACTGACCTTGAAAAGTAATTCTAACCGTACTTACCAGTAACTTGAATTTCCTTCCATAGGCTAACATTGACTGGTTTCACTTGGAAATTCTTCTAAGTGTGGAGTTTTGGAACTTTATAATATTCCTCTAAAATCAGCCGAACTACGAATTCCGATTTACTCACCTGTTATCAGGAGAGACCACAGTGCTGCATCTTTGAGCCCAGTACTGATCCTGAAAAGTAATTTTAACCGTACTTACCAGTAACTTGAATTTCCTTCCATAGGATATCATTGCCTGCTTTTTGCTGAAAAAGTTTCTAAGTGTCGATTTTTGTAACATACAAACTTTCCTCTAAAATCAGCCGAACTACGAATTCCGATTTACTCACCTGTTATCAGGAGAGAACTCAATGCTGCATCTTTGAGCCCAGTACTGATCCTGAAAAGTAATTCTAACCATACTTACCAGTAACTTGAATTTCCTTCCATAGGCAAACATTGACTGGTTTCACTTGGAAATTCTTCTAAGTGTGGAGTTTTGGAACTTTATAATATTCCTCTAAAATCAGCCGAACTACGAATTCCGATTTACTCACCTGTTATCAGGAGAGACCACAGTGCTGCATCTTTGAGCCCAGTACTGATCCTGAAAAGTAATTTTAACCGTACTTACCAGTAACTTGAATTTCCTTCCATAGGATATCATTGCCTGCCTTTTGCTGAAAAAGTTTCTAAGTGTCGATTTTTGTAACATACAAATATTCCTCTAACATCAGCCGAACTACGAATTCCGATTTACTCACCTGTTATCAGGAGAGACCTCAGTGCTGCATCTTTGAGCCCAGTACTGATCCTCAAAAGTAATTTTAACCGTACTTACCAGTAACTTGAATTTCCTTCCATAGGCTAACATTGACTGGTTTCACTTGGAAATTCTTCTAAGTGTAGAGTTTTGGAACTTTATAATATTCCTCTAAAATCAGCCGAACTACGAATTCCGATTTACTCACCTGTTATCAGGAGAGAACCCAGTGCTGCATCTTTTAGCCCAGCACTGACCCTGAAAAGTAATTGTAACCGTATTTACCAGTAACTTGTATTTCCTTCCATAGGAATCCATTGTCTGGTTTTCAGCAGAAAAGTTTCAAAGTGTCGATTTTCACAAACTACAAATATTCCTTAAAAATCGCCTGTATGACTTAAACGCATTCTTTCAACTGTTTACAGGAGATGCACCAGTGCTGGATCCAGGATCCACCACTGAGTAAGAAAAAGTAACGATAACACTACTTACCTGCTAAGTGAATTTCCTCCCGTAGGATAACATTGGTGATTCTATGTGAAAACGTTTCTAAGTGTCAACTTTTAAAATACAATAATATTCCTTAAAAATCACTACTGTAACCAAAACACTTTTACTCAACTGTTTACAGGAGATGTCCCAGGACTGAATCTAGGATCCAGTCCTGTGGTTAGAAAAGTAATCCATAAAGTAACTAATTGCATTTAACTTGAAATTCACATTGAGCTCAATGTTGCATTGTGTTTGAAATTGTGTTGCCCATTGCAACAACTGTAACTACTGTACTTAAAAGTCTATTGCCTATTTGCAAAGTATTTAAACTAAAGTAATTCATTCTGAGAAAGTATATTTTGTAATGTAATGTATAATGTAATTACAATGTATTTTAAAAAATAAAATATCGAAAAATAAATAGTTTAAAAAAATGTAGTAAATCAGTATCAAAAAAATAAATATAACAATTAATACATTTAAAAATTGTCATTTACAAAACCTTTGAAATTCACTGAAAAAAACCATAGGTTTCAGACATGTTATAGTTAGGAATTAGCATTTAAAAAACCTTTGAAATTCACTGAAAAAACCATAGGTTTCAGGCACGTTATAGTTAGAAATTAGCATTTAAAAAACCTTACAAATTCACTGAAAAAACCATAGGTTTTAGGGACAGTTATAGTTAGTTGGACATTGCACTCGTACAAAACCCGTGAAATTCCCCCGTTATAGTTAGTTCAGGTAACTATAACTCGCGCCCCGCAATGCACTGCTGATGACGTCACATATTACATCACTCATGACATGGTCAGTGACATCACTGATGACATCACTGATGACATCATCCATGTGATAATTTGATGCATCTTCTCACACCCTAATATAACTTTTGATACACCCACTGTAAATTACAGACTGCCATTGTGAAAACCATAGACACTCCAACACCAATTACTATATACACACTCACTGATTCTTAGGTCTACACACACACATCTACTCACTCACCCGTACAGTCACTCATACTTATAGTCACTCAGTACAGGACTATTATATGCACTCATACACCTATATAAACACTCACACACCGCCACTCATCCATAGAGGTACTCACACACCTAGTCAGTCATGCAAAATATTAAGCACACACCCATTTACTCACCTATACAGTTATACACACACCAGCTCACTTACTCATACAAATACTAGCACATTCTTACGCTCTTATACAATCTCTGATACAAGCACACACTCATCCATACAGTCACTCTCACAATCACACACTCTCGCTTATAGCTATTTATATTCTCCAACACACATATATACTGCCTTTCACATATGTAGTTACTCACACATGTACCACTGGGACATACATTCACTCACTAACACACTCTTACACACACTTACCCACCCATACAGACTATCACAGATGCACTCTTGAAACCATCCACCCAGTGAATCACCCATTCACACATCTATGCACAGAGTCGCACACACCCCACCCACACAAACACTCAGGCACCCATACAGATACTCAGACAACCAATCAATAACTCATATAGACACTCATGTAGCTATTCACAAACCCATGCAGCCACTTACACAGCAACAGACAGACGGATACAGACATTCACCCAGTTTAGTCACTAACCCATGCATTCAGTAAGATACGTTTAATCACTCACTTATAGAGTTAGTCACGCACCTACTAAATCATCCATTCAGACACTTATACACCCACTCATTCTTCAATACGCCTTTCCCTATATATATTAAACACATTTGAACTTTACAGAAACACACAGTCACTGGATGATGTCATCAGTGATGTCATTTGAGATTTCATCAGTGATGTCATCAGTGATGTCATGAGTGATGTAATATGTGACGTCATCAGCAGTGCATTGCGGGGCGCGAGTTATAGTTACCTGAACTAACTATAACGGGGGAATTTCATGGGTTTTGTACGAGTGCAATGTCCAACTAACTATAACTGTCCCTAAAACCTATGGTTTTTTCAGTGAATATATATATGTTTAATATTAAACAAAATATACTTTATTTTTTTAAAGTCCAAATAAGTTTATTTATTTAACAGTAGTACCTACTGGATGTTATTTTAAGTCACTGGCTCCACTGGTTTATATGGGAGTGTGTTGCGATAGCTGTGATTGGCCATGTGTGTGGTGCTGAAATTACTGCAAGACTATGTTGGAGTATATCTACAACAGGTGTGGGACATTTATGACTGCAGTAACATAGAAGGGACTTTGTGAATAGCAATGGGCATAATCCTTTGTGGGTGGGGGTTTGTATTGGCATGTCTCTCCCTAAACACCTTCAAACCCTCCCAATACCCCTCACCTTTAAGTGTAAATATTCCCCATTTTCAAGTGCCTACCACTGTCCTCCGACATTTACTCCTAAAACATAGACCTATGTGTGCGGAGATCTCTGTACACATGGTAGAAACCTTGGCACAGGAAAGATAGGAGTTGTGGAGTCAGAGGTCTCTGCACATGGCTTACTGAATAACATTTTCTAGTAAGCAAGGAGCACTACAATAGAGTTACTTCACTTTCAACAAAAAGCAGTTGTGAATCGGCCCCATGCCCTCTAAAATCTGCTGTGTGTTTACGTTCTTTACACAAAAGTCGTAGTTGTGATGAAGGATAGCATGGCACAGTCACACCTAAATAAAACAGAAACTCATACTCAAGCACATTGATACCAGCACACAACAACACAAAGACTTATAAACATAAGAAATGCAAACACACACTCTCTCAGCTAGAGGCAAAGACATGAAACACAATTTGGTAATTCAGTTCATGGTGATTGAACACACCTTTAATTTTGCTAAATTAAATATTTGGCATGAACAATGCACATGTATAAATGTTTTGTATTTATACACAACAGAATTAGTGGCACATAAAAGGGGCAGAAAGAGTGTACATACATGGTTATGTTAAAATCCAACTTCCTCGGTGACGAGGGGGTACCATCTGCTTTTAAAAAACAGCCCGCACTTATCACGAGTAAATTTTACAATCAGTGCTAATTGAGACGTTCTCCCGTGCGAATAACACAGTGCATGATGGGACTTGCAGTTTGTAAGCTACTGTGTGAACGTCTTTGAAGCGAATAATAATAATAATAATAATAATACAGCCAATTTATAGAGTGCGAACAACTACCTCCAGCAGAGGTGTCCGGCGCTATAGCAAAAGGTGGTACGCAAGGGTCAAGCAGAAAAGCCAATAGCCCATAAAGGGCTAATCTAGGCTAAAAAGCCATGTTTTTGCTGCTTTCCTGAATTGAGGTTCAGAAACAATCTGACGCAAAGCATTAGGCAGGGAGTTCCATAACATGGACGCCCCGACCGTGAAAGATCTGCCACCCATCCGAGCTTTCCTAACTCGTGGGGTGCAGAGCAGGTTCAGAGCATTCGACCTCAATGCACGGTCTGCTTGTAGGCACAAAGCCGTTGTTTCAGGTAGCTAGGGCAAATACCATGGATAGACCGGAAGGTTAGGGTTAAGGCCTTGAATTTGATTCTTTTAGCCACCGGCAACCAGTGCAATTCCTTGATATGCGGAGAGATATGATGACGAAAAGGAACACGTCTAATCAGTCTCGCAGCCGCATTCTGAACCATCTGAAGTTTCTTAACAAGGTATGCTGGCAAGCCCACATAGAGGCCATTCGCATAATCCAGCCTAGCAGTTACTGTGGCATGGACTATAACCCGACGGGAGTTCTCCGGCAGCAGATGTAGAAATTTTCTCAGATTTCCCAATCTGCCGAAGCAGGCAGCTGTCACCTGCTGAATTTGGGCCGAAAAGGATAGGTCTGTTTCCCACTTTACTCCCAGATTTTTGGCTGTGTCTGCTGGAATGGGAGGTGAGCCCATTTCCACCGGCCACCACAGGTCTGCAACTGGGAGCTGGTTTATACCGAAGAACATCACTTCCGTTTTATCGGCATTAAGTTTGAGTTTGTTGTTGTTCATCCAAAGGGCAATATCTTTTAGACAGCCCTTAAAGCTCTTAAAAGAGCCTTCCGATTGACCTTAAAGGGAAACACCAACTGGGTATCATCAGCGTAGGAAACCGCCTTCACACCCCAGTTGGCTATCAATGAAAATAAAGGGGCCAGGTAAATGTTGAACAACAACGGGCTTAAGGCCGACCCCTGTGGCACCCCGCACCATAAATGCTTGCGCTCGGACTGATAAGGTTGTAAGGCCACCCTTTGTGTACGCTTATGGAGAAATGACTTCAACCAAGCAAAGGCTGTTCCCCCAATGCTGACATCCAGGAGACGTTGAGCCAGTATTGAATGGTCTACCGTGTCAAATGCCGCTGATAGATCCAGGAGCACCAGCATTGCTGATGCCCCTGAATCCACCGCCATCCTCACTGACTCTGCCACCTCAAGCAGAGCCGTCTCTGTACTAAAGCCAGCACGAAAACCAGATTGAGTATCGTGTAGGATATTGTGGCTCTCGATAAAATACGGATCAGATGTGCTTCCGCCAATGGGAAGGGAGAAGCACACATAAAATCAATTAGTAAAAGAAACCCCAAGCACTCCAGACATCGGAAGAAGGCTTGTTGCCGAAATGCGTGATGCCAGATCACGAAATAAACAGTGTCTTGGAGCCCCGCTGTGTCCCCTTGTCTGCTTTAAAGGAGGAGATGGAGTGAAATATATTGCGTGTAGCCAGTAACACGCAGTGGACCCTTCCAATAAGAATTCATGGTCAACAGTGGCAAAGGCAATTCAACTATTTCCAAGGGATTGGAAACAGTGAACCGCCGCAAAACCGAGGGAAGCAGAGGTACTGCTGTTAAAGGACAGTCTATGACTGCATGGAGAGGCATGGTCACTATATTGATGTCTCCAGGTATGCTGCCGTCGGTAAACTGTGGCTGGAAGTAGGGGCAATGAGTCTGTTTGTTTGCCTTGAACAATGCGAGGGTTGTGATTCTGACCACGCTTTTAAAAAACAGCCCGCACTCATCGCGAGTACATTTTACAACCAGGGCTGAATGAGACGTTCTCCCGTGCGACTAACACAATGCATGATGGGACTTGCAGTTTGTAAGCTACTGTGTGAACGTCTTTGAAGCGAATATGGATCAGATGTGCTTCCGCCAATGGGAAGGGAGAAGCACACATAAAATCAATTAGTAAAAGAAACCCCAAGCACTCCAGGCATCGGAAGAAGGCTTATTGCCAAAACGCGTAATGTCAGATCAAGAAATAAACAGTGTCTTGGAGCCCCGCTGTGTCCCCTTGTCTGCTTTAAAGGAGGAGATGGAGTGAAATATATTGCGTGTAGCCAGTGACATGCAGGGGACCCTTCCAATAAGAGTTCATGGTCAACAGTGGCAAAGGCAATTCAACTATTTCCAAGGGATTGGAAACCGTGAACCGCCGCAAAACCGAGGGAAGCAGAGGTACTGCTGTTAAGGACAGTCCATGACTGCATGGAGAGGCATGGTCACTGTATTGATGTCTCCAGGTATGCTGCCGTCGGAAAACTGTGGCTGGAAGTAGGGGCAATGAGACTGTTTGTTTGCCTTGAACAATGCGAGGGTTGTGATTCTGACCATGCTTTTAAAAAACAGCCCGCACTCATCGCGAGTAAATTTTACAATCAGGGCTGATTGAGACGTTCTCCCGTGCGAATAACACAGTGCATGATGGGACTTGCAGTTTGTAAGCTACTGTGTGAATGTCTTTGAAGCGAATACGGATCAGATGTGCTTCCGCCAATGGAAGGGAGAAGCACACATAAAATCAATTAGTAAAAGAAAACACAAGCACTCCAGGCATCGGAAGAAGGTTTGTTGCCGAAACGCGTAATGCCAGATCAAGAAATAAACAGTGTCTTGGAGCCCCGCTGTGTCCCCTTGTCTGCTTTGAGGGAGGAGATGGAGTGAAATATATTGCGTGTAGCCAGTGACACGCACGGGACCCTTCCAATAAGAATTCATGGTCAACAGTGGCAAAGGCAATTCAACTTTTTCCAAGGATTGGAAACCGTGAACCACCGCAAAACCGAGGGAAGCAGAGGTACTGCTGTTAAAGGACAGTCCATGACTGCATGGAGAGGCACGGTCACTGTATTGATGTCTCCAGGTATGCTGCCGTCTGTAAACTGTGGCTGGAATTAGGGGCAATGAGACTGTTTGTTTGCCTTGAACAATGCGAGGGTTGTGATTCTGACCACGCTTTTAAAAAACAGCCCGCACTCATCGCGAGTAAATTTTACAATCAGGGCTGATTGAGATGTTCTCCTGTGCGAATAACACAGTGCATGATGGGACTTGCAGTTTGTAAGCTACTGTGTGAACGTCTTTGAAGCGAATACGGATCAGATGTGCTTCCGCCAAGGGAAGGGAGAAGCACACATAAAATCAATTAGTAAAAGAAACCCCAAGCGCTCCAGGCATCGAAAGAAGGCTTGTTGCCGAAACGCGTAATGCCAGATCAAGAAATAAACAGTGTCTTGGAGCCCCGCTGTGTCCCCTTGTCTGCTTTAAGGGAGGAGATGGAGTGAAATATATTGCGTGTAGCCAGTGACACGCAGGGGACCCTTCCAATAAGAGTTCATGGTCAACAGTGGCAAAGGCAATTCAACTATTTCCAAGGGATTGGAAACCGTGAACCGCCGCAAAACCGAGGGAAGCAGAGGTACTGCTGTTAAAGGACAGTCCATGACTGCATGGAGAGGCATGGTCACTGTATTGATGTCTCCAGGTATGCTGCCGTCGGTAAACTGTGGCTGGAAGTAGGGGCAATGAGACTGTTTGTTTGCCTTGAACAATGCAAGGGTTGTGATTCTGACCACGTTTTTAAAAAACAGCCCGCACTCACCGCGAGTAAATTTTATCATACTCAAGCACATTGATACCAGCACACAACAACACAAAGACTTATAAACATAAGAAATACAAACACACACACACACTCTCTCAGCTAGAGGCAAAGACATGAAACACAATTTGGTAATTCAGTTCATGATGAATGAACACACCTTTAATTTTGCTAAATTAAATATTTGGCATGAACAATGCACATGTATAAATGTTTTGTATTTATACACAACAGAATTAGTGGCACATAAAAGGGGCATAAAGAGTGTACATACATGGTTATGTTAAAGTCCAACTTCCTCAGTGACGAGGGAGTACCATCTGCTAGGAGTGAGGGAGCAACAAGGAGAGTGCGGGGAAAGGCGGGAATGTGAAGGCGAATTCAACAAACAATAGAGAGGGGATACAAGCCAGCCAATCAAATGGATGGTTTAGAAGATGTGCTTCAGGGGACTAACAAACACTAGAAGAGGAAAGAAAGCCATCAACTAAGTAGCAAGCAAATGAGACTGACAAGAAAGCCAACCAATGATGAGCACTTGACTGACCTCAGTGTTATAACATTAGCAACCGCAGCCCCTGCGATGCGGGGGGCCCTCGAGCTCCAAAGGGCCTCCCTCAGGCACTGTGCACGGGCAGCGGGCCCCTAGCTTGAAAGCTCCAGACAGGGTCCGGAGCATGGGGGGGGCCCTCCATGTAATTTGCAGGGGGGCCCCTCAAGTTTTATTACGCTACTGACTGACCCACTGCCAACTGTAAGCATTGCAGAAAATACGTTTTTGACAATAGACTGCTGATTCTGTCTGTGGGCGAGATTTAAAAAAGGGTGAAGAAAATGATGAGATACCTTCTCACATGCGTGTTTACGGGGGATGACAGAAAGTGAGTGCTGACAGAAGAAAGGGAGTTGGCATTTGAGTCTTTGATGATACAGCTCATTATGCATTATTTTCCAAGAGGCATTGCTACACTCTAATTGTTCCTTACAGTAGTATGCTTTAGTGAGAAAATACGTTTATTTGTCTTTGAATTTAAAAACGAGTCACTGTCTTTCATGTTCAACGTTTCAAAAAGTTTGCAACGAGATCAGCAAGTGTAGTACATCAACAATGGACCACACTGACCCACGTCTACAAAGAGATGCAATTTTTATCATCACACAAAATGTAATAATAGCTTGACATACATGTATATATTTTCTGACAACGAAGGGGCATATTCTCAAGGACTTATCGCCGAGTTAGTGGCACTTTATCGCAGCCAAAGTGGCGATAGATTTATCACCCTATTCACAAGCTGGTGCTAACAGCCGATATCGCCAGTTATCCTGCGATAGCAGCCGCAAAAAACATCGCCACCGATGACACTGGCAACTAACGCTAATGAGATGCAGAGTAGGCGTTCCTGTGCAAAAAGCTGCGAAAACACCACTTCGCAATATTCTCAACGACCAGCCAGATCGGCGATAAGATCCCAAAACGGGCGATAAGGCACGTTAGCAGCAGGGATTTAACACCTGCTCTTACCTGGTGTTAAGTCGGACGACAACCTGCACCACAAAAGGGAGTCCAGACCAGAGCCACACCTGAAGAACAACAGATGCCATGGAGCTCTGATCATGCAGCTCGGAGCCCCAAGAGGGCCACCACACCCATCGCCACCACACCCAGGCCCGCCACCCCCCCGGACACCCTCCCAGACTACCACAGAGGCAGCGCAGACAAAGACAGCGGACCTTCAGAAAACGCACCAGCCTCACAGACTTAACACCAGAGGATGTCATTGCCCACTACAGGCTCAAAAGGATGACCATCCTCCGCATCCTGACCATCATTGCCCACAGGCTGACGGTACCAACACAGCGGACAACCAACATCCCTCTGCAGACAAAGCTGCTGGCTGTGCTGCACCTGTTGGCCTCCGGTACCTTCCAACCAACAGCCAGAGTTGGAGGAGTCTCACTGTGAGAAGTTGGCCTGGCATATGCTGTCCACTAATTATAGTGGGCACCTTGCACCAGTCCAAACAACCCCTTATTGGAGATAGGTTAAAGACAACCTTTATTGAAAGCTATCCTAGTGGTAGCTATGGAGAGCAGCCTTCAGGCTAAGTCTTGAAGGAATGTAAAGCAGCTTGGTTTACCAGTCTACAATCTCTTGAGTGACCAAATGAAAGAGGACCACACCAGGTATATATTCAAAATATATGTATTTATTACTAAACACACCCCTCTAGTCTCTTTATGAGGCTAGAGTTCAAGTACATAAATTATAAGTTAGTTATCTACAGTAATAGCACAAATACACGTTTGAGCCCCAGGGGCGTACCAAACCATATACCAATAAAGTGGTATAAGAACCACGACTGAGCTAGACACAAGGCCTAGAGCCTGTAGAAGTGCTTGGACCACAAGGAACCACCCAAGGTAGTGACACAGGGGACCCACGGGGGACGCGTGCAGTGTATGAACACAGCCGCGAATCGCCGTTAACTTCTATGGGGAAAGTCGCGATTAGAATTTAAAAGAAAAGGGACACTTAGAGGAGGACTTGGAGCAAACCCTTTGAGAACTAGGCTGTTCTAGTGTCAATACCCACGGGAGCACTGGAGTACTCGAGTTACCTCACCCAGGGAGCCGGGTGCATAGGTGTCTTTCGGGGTCGGGTTTCGTCGTCGCTTTCAATGGCGATCTGCTGCAAAGTGCTGCTGGCGGCCAAGTCGAAAGTGTTCGGGTGGATCCAAAGGTGGATCAAAGATCTGAAGAACCTGAAAGCAGAGGGGACAGAGTCTGGGTCACTAGCCAGTGACCAGGAAGGCGATGAGCAGATGCCCACCGATGTCGAGTGCTTCAGTTAGGTTGACGGTCGTCTTGACTCTTCAGCCATGAGGTCCAGGAGGTGTCGACGATGACCAGGAGCTGGATTCGAGCTGTCCCATGACGTCTGTCGATTGCAGGGGTGTCGGTGACCAAATTGGACCCAACAAGCCTTGGCAACGACAAGTCTCGTGGAAATGAAAGAAGGACGATGTTGCAGACCAGCAAGGTCTGAGGGACTCACCCAGCAAGGGTAAGTCAGGGCACGCCTGGAGCAACCAGGGAGCCCAAGCAGAAAAAGATTGGCCTTCGGGAGGGCCTACTAGCCAACGGACTAGCGACCGCAAAGGAGCCTCGAGTCGATGCACGTGGAGCTGGCTCACAGGACACTCGTGGAGTGGAAGCCAGTGATCTTCGGTGCAGTCGGTGCTGGAGGCTGGGGCTACTCGGAGCCCAAAGCACGACTTCGTGGGAGACCCAGAAGAGGATGCACTTGCAAATGCGATCAGTGTCCAGGGGTCACGGTTCCACGTTACTCACGACAGCTACGGGCCTCAGCTTTGCTGGGGACTCAGGGCAGCCTCGGGAAGTCTGGAAATCCACCTCTGGTGATGCAAAGACTTCGGCGTCCGATGGGAGCTTCAGCGATGCAGACCGGACAATTGCTTCTTTGGTGCCTGCCAAGCAGGGAGTCACTCCTTGACCCCAAGGGAGATTCTTCAGTCCTCTAATCTTGAAGTAGAGCGTCGAAGGTCCAGGATTCTGTGTCAGAGTTTCGTCCAGGTAAATCTAAAGTCCTAAGGACTGGGGTCCCATACTTATACTAAGGTAGGGGGTTGGACATACTCTGTGGCCCCACCTATGGGAGGGTCAGGGCAGAGGGGTGGTTACACCCCTTTCCCTTTGTCCAGTTTCGTGCCAGAGCAGGGGCTGGAAGCCCCTGAGCCGGTTTGAACTGGGGTATGCACAGGGACACCAAATGTGCCCCCAGTGCAGGACTTCAAAGCACCAGAGAGTGCTCCTGCCCAGCCCCAATACACACTATCCTGTCTGGGGAGGTGGTTACACCTCCCTGGGACAGGAAACCTATTGTCCAGGCCTCCCCTGCCGGAGTTTCGGTCAGCAGCAGGAGGCCAGACTCGTGTCTGTGGCAGCGGCATCCATTTTGTGATGCCAGGGCTCTGGAAAGTCAGTACCGGGTATACCGGTGTGTACATGTCTCTCCCTCTAGAAGGGTGGAATGCTACCCCCGCCGCCAGAACTGGCGGGGGGTAGTATTCCAAGATGTTTGACACCAAACACGACATGTTTCCGTGCAGCCATCCCAAAGTTAGCATTTAACGCGAGGTTATAATGCGCTTAAGAGTATATGGTCGGGCTGCACTACAAACAGCATCAGAGAAGGGTCTCCGAACGCTGCAGAGGGGCCCTGCTCATGCAGGGGCACCCTCTCACATAGGAACCACGCACTCTGCCTTCAGGATTGATAAGGCCTGCCATAGGAGTGACTTATAGGTTTATATGTGTGTATGTATGTAGTGATATAGGTAGCCTATATCACAGTAAGGGGTGCATGCACCACCTTACCCAGGCTGCAGTAGCAGACCTGTGGTGTCAGTTTGGATGGCCTTCCAGGGGTGGCACAATACATGCTGCAGCCCCTGGTAGGCCTCTGAGGTACCTATGCCCTGTGTACATAGTATACCATATACTAGGGACTTATAAGGGCACTCCAGATTCCAATCAATCAATCAATCAATCACGGCATTTATAGAGCGCGCTACTCACCCGGGAGGGTCTCAAGGCGCTGGGGGAGGGGGTAAGTTACTGCTCGAACAGCCAGGTCTTGAGCTGCTTCCTGAAGGAGAGATGGTCCTGGGTTCGCCGAAGGTGAGTGGGGAGGGAGTTCCAGGTCTTGGCTGCCAGGTAGGAGAAGGATCTTCCTCCGGCGGTGGTTCTGCGGATGCGTGGTACGGTGGCGAGGGCGTGGCTGGTTGATCGTAGCTGACGGGTGGGCGTGTAGAAGGTCATACGGTCGTTGAGGTACTTTGGGCCCAGGTCGTGGAGGGCCTTGTGTGCGTGGATGAGGAGTCTGAACGTGATTCTCTTGCTGACGGGGAGCCAGTGCAGGTCTTTCAGGTGTCCGGTGATGTGGCTGTGTCGGGGGATGTCCAGGATGAGTCGTGCGGAGGCGTTCTGGATGCGCTGGAGTCTTTTTGAAGTTTGGCTGTGGTTCCGGCGTAGAGGGTGTTCCCATAGTCCAGTCAGCTGGTGACGAGTGCCTGGGTGACGGTCTTCCTGGTTTCAGTGGGGATCCATCTGAAGATCTTGCGGAGCATGCGCAGGGTGTTGAAGCACGAAGATGAGACGGCGTTGACTTGTCTGGTCATCGACAGGGAGGAGTCCAGGATGAAGCCCAGGTTTCGTGCGTGGTCCGTTGGCTTGGGCGTGGTGCCCAGGGCCGGGGGCCACCAGGAGTCGTCCCAGGCGGAGGGTGATGAGCCCAGGATGAGGACTTCCGTATTGTCTGAGTTCAGTTTAAGGCGGCTGTTCCTCATCCAGTCGGCGACGTCTTTCATCCCGTCGTGTAGGTTGGCTCTGGCGGTGGTGGGGTCGTTGGTGAGGGAGAGGATCAGCTGGGTGTCGTCGGCGTAGGAGATGATGTTGAGGTTGTGTTGGCGTGCGATGGCTGCGAGGGGGCTCATGTAGACGTTGAAGAGGGTTGGACTGAGTGAAGATCCTTGTGGAACGCCGCAGATGACTTCGGTGGCCTCGGATCTGAACGGGGGAGGCGGACTCTCTGGGTTCTTCCGGCGAGGAACGAGATGATCCATTCCAGTGCTTTCTCTCGGATTCCGATGTTGCTGAGGCGCTTCACTAGGGTGCGGTGGCAGACGGTGTCGAACGCCGCGGAGAGGTCCAAGAGGATGAGGGCTGCTGTTTCCCGTTGTCGTTTAGGGTTCTGATGTCGTCGGTGGCTGCGATAAGGGCGGTCTCGGTGCTGTGGTTGGCCCGAAACCCGGACTGCGAGGGGTCGAGGGATCCATTCGTCTCGAGGAAGGCGGCAAGCTGTCTGTTGACGGTCTTCTCGATGACTTTGGCCGGAAACGGAAGGAGCGAGATGGGACGGTAGTTCTTGAGGTCGGTGGGGTCCGCCGTTGGTTTCTTCAGGAGGGCGGTAAGCTCGGCGTGCTTCCAGCTCTCCGGGAAGGTGGCGGTGTGGAAGGAGGAGTTGATGATGTCCCGGAGATGGGGTGCGATGGTGGCGTCGGCTTTGTTGAAGACGTGGTGTGGGCAGGGGTCGGTTGGTGATCCGGAGTGGATGGAGTTTATCGTGCGGGTGGTGTCTTCGGTGCTGATCGGGGTCCAGTTGCAGAGGGTGGTGGTGGCGGGCGTTGGTTCGGCGGTAGGGTGCGTGGTTTGTGCGTCGAAGCTGTTATGTATGTCGGTGATCTTGCGGTGGAAGAACGCGGCGAGTGAGTTGCAGAGGTCTTGCGAGGGGGTGATGTCGTTGTTTCCGGTGCTGGGGTTGGAGAACTCTTTGACGATGCTGAAAAGTTCCTTGCTGTCGTGGGCGTTGTTGTCCAGTCGTTCTTTGAGTGCCGACTTCTTGGTGGCACGGATCAGCTGGTGGTGTTTGCGGGTGGCGTGCTTGAGGGCGGTCCTGTTGTCTGTGGTCTGGTCGAGTCGCCAGGTTTTCTCGAGAGTGCGGCAGTTCTTCTTGGATTCCTTGAGTTCGTTGGTGAACCAAGGGGTTTTCTTGCTTCCGGGTCTGCTGGGAGGGTTTTTAGTGGTGCGAGGTCGTCGGCGCAGGCGGTCAGCCACTTGGCGAGGTTGCTGGCTGCTTCGTTTGGGTCCGTTGTGTTGGTGGGTGTGTTCTGGCTGAGGGAGGCGGTGAGCTGCTCGGCGGTGATCTTGCTCCAGCTCCGGCGGGGAGCCTGTTGCGGGTGGTGGTGGGTCGCAGTCTTTCTGAAGCTGAAGTGGACGCAGCTGTGGTCGGTCCAGTGGAGTCCGGTGGCGTGGCTGAAGGAGATGTGCTTGCTGGAAGAGAAGACGGGGTCAAGCGTGTGGCCGGCGTAGTGGGTGGGCGTGTTCACCAGTTGCTTGAGTCCGAGGTTGGCGAGGTTGTCCAGCAGGGCGGTGGTGTTTCTGTCGTTGTTGTTCTCCAGGTGGAAGTTGAGGTCCCTAGGAGGATGTAGTCGGCGGAGGGCATGGCGTGCGGGCTGATGAAGTCTGCGATGTCTTCGCTGAATAGTGTGCGTGGTCCCGGGGGTCTGTAGATGAGGGTGCCTCGGAGGGTGGTCTTGGGGTCAGTGTGTATCTGGAAGTGTAGGTGTTCGGCGGCGGTGAAGGTCTCGTCGGAGTTAGTCGAGATGCGGATGGTGTTCTTGTGTACGATGGCGATGCCTCCTCCCGTCTGGTTGATGCGGTCCCTCCGGGTGATCTTGTATCCGTCCGGGATGGCTATGGCGATGTCGGGCGCTGAGGAGGCGTTCATCCAGGTTTCGGTGAGAAGGCGACGTCCGGTGCTGTTGCGTCGAGCAGGTCCCAGAGTTCCACGGCGTGCCTGTGGACGGAGCGGGTGTTCAACAGGATGCATTTCAGGTGGTTGCTGCTGGTGCTCGACTTGGCGGAGGTGGTGCACGTCCGGGGGCAGGTGAATCGGCAGGTTTGGCAGGTGAAGGGTCCGTGGGTGCGTCTCGGTGAGGCTCGGTAGCAGGCAGGGTTCCGGCCGGCATTGAGTGCGGTGAGGGTGGTGGCGTCGTAGGTCCGTCGAGTAGTGTTGCATCGGTGGGATCCAGGGGTTCTGGCGCTGGGCGCGGTCCAGTCGCGGACAGGCGCAGACGGGCTTGCCTTAGGCGCGCCTTTGGTGCGCCAGCGGCGCGGCCGCGCCGCGGCCGCCATTTATGGGGAGGTGGGAGGGAGGAGCAGCTGGGAGGCGGGAGGCAGGGGCAGCGAATGGGCAGTCAGGGGGCGGGGCCGCAGGGACGCAGCGGCGGGAATGGCGAGAGGCAGCGGGGGCACAAAGTACAAGGGGAGATAAAACAGACAAATTACGATCACAACGCTAATGGGGCAGCGAGGGGCACAGAAAGGAAAAAATGGGAGATAAAACAGACAAATTACGATCACAACGCTAATGGGGCAGCGAGGGGCACAGAAAGGAAAAAATGGGAGATAAAACAGACAAATTACGATCACAACGCTAATGGGGCAGCGAGGGCACAGAAAGGAAAAAATGGGAGATAAAACAGACAAATTACGATCACAACGCTAATGGGGCAGCGAGGGGCACAGAAAGGAAAAAATGGGAGATAAAACAGACAAATTACGATCACAACGCTAATGGGGCAGCGAGGGGCACAGAAAGGAAAAATGGGAGATAAAACAGACAAATTACGATCACAACGCTAATGGGGCAGCGAGGGGCACAGAAAGGAAAAAATGGGAGATAAAACAGACAAATTACGATCACAACGCTAATGGGGCAGCGAGGGGCACAGAAAGGAAAAAATGGGAGATAAAACAGACAAATTACGATCACAACGCTAATGGGGCAGCGAGGGGCACAGAAAGGAAAAAATGGGAGATAAAACAGACAAATTACGATCACAACGCTAATGGGGCAGCGAGGGGCACAGAAAGGAAAAAATGGGAGATAAAACAGACAAATTACGATCACAACGCTAATGGGGCAGCGAGGGGCACAGAAAGGAAAAAATGGGAGATAAAACAGACAAATAACGATCACAACGCTAATGGGGCAGCGAGGGGCACAGAAAGGAAAAAATGGGAGATAAAACAGACAAATAACGATCACAACGCTAATGGGGCAGCGAGGGGCACAGAAGGAAAATGGGGAGACAGGCAAGAAATACGGGCACCGGGGCCACAAGCGGAGGGCGATCTTACCTGCAGAAGCAGCGGGCAGACAACACAGGCGGAGCTGTGTGGTGGGGGAGCGACCTACCTGGCAAGGTCAAGGGTGCCTAAGGCACATGGAAACCATTTTAGAGAGGAAGCAGCTAGGCTGGGGTTCTGATTAGCAGGGCCCCAGCCAGACTAAGGTCGAAAAACAGTGAAGCATCAGCAAAAAGTGGGGGTACCCATGTGAAGCAGATCCTACTCTCCTACACTCACAGCCAGCCCTATCCAAGTTCCTCACACCAGTCTTGAATGCCATCATCAGCTTAGTACCCCAGTACCTTCACTTCCCCCACACTGCGCAGGAACAGCTGGAGACCAAGCAAGGCTTCTAAGCCATAGCTGGCTTCCTGCACCTGTTGGGGGCAATCGACTGCACACATGTACTCCTCGTGCCCCCTGCCGCCACTGCACACAATTACCGCAACAGGAAGCACACACATTCCATCAATGTGCAGGCAATAGTGGACCACCGGGGACTCCTCACCAATGTCGTCGCCAACTACCCAGGCAGTGTGCATGATTCCTTCATCTTCCGACAGTCCATCATCAACCAGCGCTTTGAGGCTGGCACCTATGGGAATGCATTGCTCATTGGTAAGTACCAAATGAACACACCACACACCTCAACTCACGACTCTGGGAATGCCCACGTTACAAACTCACATACAACATGCCAAACAACATGCCCACCTACCAGACACGACAGCACAACTTACTGTGGTAACCTGGGCTAGCCATGTACACAAGCCATCAACGTCATGGCACCTCAGCCACACAATAGCAGAATGTGGGGAGAGGTGGGAACCAGCCATATGGGAAGGAGGCAACTGACCCATGAATGAGAATGTACACAATGCCAAGTGTGGCGTGGATGTGCTGGCCAGATTGCAGTATGCAGACCACAGACATGTCCATGTCGACATATACTGCTGGTGTTTGAAGTGTAGTGGACAGTGGACGCAACCATGTCACCTCAGGCAGTGGGTAAGACCTTGGACATGTAGCTTTGTCGTCCCCCCCTTTATACGTAAGAGGAGTGGACTGGGCCGGCGTACGCAAGTACAGCGTAGGGGTGTGAATGATTATCCCGGGGCTCTGGGCGTGGTTCAGTACTGGAAATGTGCAAATGCGTGTGTCTCTGTCGCAGTGTGGGTGTCCATTGGGGTGTGTAAGTGGTCCCTGATGGGAATTAGACACCCACGTATGTAATCTAGTTCAGCTGCCATGAGGTCGAACCCCACCCGCACCTGTTCAGCCACCTCCTTCTGGCAGTCTAACACCTGGCCTTGGAATGCGATGTGTGCTTCGGTGAGGTTCTGGGAGCCAGCCGTGGTGGTGGGTGCTTCCTGCTGTGTGGTCTGTGCAGGGGGTGGGGTCTCCTCGATGCAGCTGGGCTGCCCTGCTCCTGGGGGTGGGTTGCCTAAGATGTCCATGAGCTGTTGTAGGGCGTCGGTGTCGAAGGTGTGGAGGTCCTCTTCATCATCACTGATGTGTTGTCTGGTCTGCTCTGTAGGAGGTGTTGATTGTCCCTCTGCAATGTGAAGGGGAGATGCATGTTAACATTGTGTTGACATGTATGTTGACGCATTGTTCTAGTTTACATACAGACTGCATGACAATGTACATTGGGACTGTTTGGGAGGAGGTGACTATTTGATGCGGGACAGTGGACATTTGAACTACATCACGGATGTGAGGTTGTACACGTACATTTTCATCTCACAGTTTCCTGCTATGCCAGATGTGATTGGCCAGTTTCTACGCACAAGCGGAACCAGTTGTGTCCTCTGTTCTGTAGTGAAAGTGTTGCACTTTGTACCACATTGTCGTCAATGTCGATGTGCTGTTATTGCTATGTGTGTGTGCTGCATTGTGGGATAGTCGCCGCTACAGCTGTGATTTTGCTGCCCCTTATCCCTTTGAGGCGGTGTGCCTTTGACTTCTGTGCTTCTACAGTGCTGAGATGTTGCAGACTTGGCTAATTTTGGCTCTTGTTTGTATTTTGGACTCTTGTGCATGGTTTATCCGCAGATGTGTTGTTAACGTCAGGGGTTGTTTGTGCACGTGGATGTGTCAGAGTGTGACCTGCTCCTTTCCGGATGTGTTCCACACTCAGCCACCCCAGTGTCGTGGCGTGCACCATGTCATGATAATTGGACTGCAGCCATACTATTCGTCATGCAGTGTCACTTGCATTGTCATGGTGGCTCACAGACACGCAGCTTTGCTGGTTTTATCATGTGTGCATGGGTTGGTTGTGAGATTGGTGCTGTGTGGGGAGGGACCCCTTTGTGCCCATAGTGGACGGGGGCCTACTTGCTGTGTGTATGTGTGCTGCAGTGTGCCAAGGGGATCAGGGACATGATCCAGAGTCATTGTGGGTGTGCAGTGTGCTCTACTTAATTGTGCATGTGTGCCATTGTGCCCATCTCCCCCCGTCCCCCCAGTCCCTGTTCGGTACTCACCCTGGTGCTGTTGTGTCAGGTCATGTCGAGCAGTGTCCGGACCCCCAACTCCTGCCACCGTCTCCCCACTGATGACTGTGGCCCCCATTTCCTCCATCTCATCCAGCTCCTGGTGTTCCGCTGGACTGCCACCTCCAGTCTGCGTTGCTTCCTGATGGTTGTCAGCGAGTTTCTTCTTGGTTTTGCGCTTCGCATCATTCCAGCGCCTCTTGACCTCTGCAATTGTCCTCCTCCTCACTCCGACTGCATTAACCTTGTCCAGGATGGACTACCATGTTGCATTTTCATTTGCCAATGACACGTTGGAGGTGACGAACATTTGTCGATGGTGTTCTGTCACCTCCGTGATGATGATCCTGTTTTCCTGCGGACTGAACCTCGTCTTCCTCGTCTTCTTCTCTTTGCCCTTCCGTGACCCCGAGGTCCCAGGCTGGTCCTCCTGGGGGCTTGTGGGGTTCTGGTTGTCCTCTGTACTTGCTCCGGCTTCCTCCATGGTGCTATGCAGTTTGAATTATTTTGTTTGTGTTTTTCGGTGCTTTTATGGTGCATTTTCCCGCATGACGCGTGGGAATCGCAGGCCTGTCGCTGGTTATCGCGGATTTTTTTATCGCGGTTGGCCACATCGCAACTTTTTTCGCGTTCGCGTTCGTGTTTCGCGTTTTTTTGCCATCACGGTTATCGCGGTCATTTGATGCGTTAGCGTGAGACTATCGCATGGTACCGCCGTGTTGAGAATACAACGTTGACACAGCATTATTTTCCCGCGATAGACTGCGATGTGCAAAGTTGCGTTAAGCTAATTTTGCGATAATTATCACACGTTCTTGAGAATATCCCCCAAAGTTTTTATACGCAAAATCCCAGTTGTGAAATTATTTTGGCTTGGATTATATTTTCTAGAGTCCACCATACATGCACAAAATCTTCAGAAATGAGGGGGTGGGGGTGATTTTCTATGTGATTTTTGTTAACTGTGTTATTTAGTCTGTCCAATCTGTTTTGTCTTTGCTTTCCTCTCTTTTTCTTTAATTTGTATTTTGGTTTCTCTTGAAAAATATTAAAATTTGCCTTTAATAGTTTGTCCTGGTCCACGAAGCAACACAATTTCAGACCCTACTTTAGATTGTGGTCAAAAGGCGGTGAATGTGTGAAGGCACAACTGCGCTACGTAGATTCAAGCTAAATGTATTGGAGAAGGCCAGCTGATACGTGCGTGAGACAAATCACATAATTAAAATATTAGATAACAAATAACTTTAGCACTATTTAGCAAGTGTGAATGCACGGATATGGCACATGCTAGGTGAGGATTGGAAACTATAGCCACGGTATAAAGCACAGAATATGAAAAATGATGCAGAAACGAACATGTGTATAATTTCATTTTAGGTGACAACCTGCATTTGCTAAAGAACGTGAGAAAAGAAAAATGAGCTGCAAATTGCACAACTCCTTGCTAGGCAAGCTCCTGTTAGAATGCTGGAGGCCCTTGTTTGGACCGGTTTTACATGTACTTTGACATTTAGAAGACAAATGCATCGGAAAAACATGGAAATGGTGAACCTCCCTTTTTAGTGACAAAAATGCTAATTGCATTTTACGGACACGCAAAATGCTCGACTCAGACTGAAATAACAAACACGCATGAATTGATCCAAATGTGTAGAAGCAACTGCTAAACAAAAACTTGTTCTTAGTCAAAAAACTACTCAGCAAAAATAGACAACATACCAAAAATTCCCTCACTCAGTAAATCCCTAGCTCAAAAAGTCAACATATCATTGGGGTTTGATTTGCATAGCAAACTGAAAGAATCGGGAAAATGCCAAATATTTCCTTTTTCAAACTGTGTCAATAATCAACAGGCGTATGTCAAGTATGTAGCTAATACTGCTACCATCGTGCGAACCAGACGGCCGCAAAGCCCTTTAAAAGTCGTGTAGATTAGAGTCCAGTGGCCAAGGCTGCGCGAAGCATGGGTGTTTATTTTATTCATCAAAATGCCAGGGCCAGCAAAAATGACATCATGCACCGTTTCGGTTGCAATTCTGTCTCTCTGCCTCTGGGTGGCAATGTGCACAGACCAACTGCAGCCTGGAAATCACCATCAAAAGGTACCCACCCTTGGCCCTCAACGGACTTCTTTCTGCTGCTGAAGGTCTACAAAGAGTTGTTTACTACATTGAGTTAACAAAGCCTTGTTAATTTTCTGTTCCTTGCACCATTTGTATGGCCCCCGAGATCAAGGTTAGCAAGGGTACCAGGGGTACCAGAAGGCATGACAAGTGTAGCAGCTGCTATGCCTGAAGACCCAATTTGATTTCAAGGACGGTGAGTGAGTACTGAAAAAGACAGACAGCAAGTTTTATGTAGCAGACCCTAATGTATTTCTAAAATGTCAGGGGGTGAATATTTAGTACTTGAACAGCTTTTAGAGTAAATATGTGTTACCTTTTAGGAGATTACTTAAAGGAGGACATTTCTAACCGATTTAGATTTTCAATAAATGTGATCTCAGACGGGATCGCCGAACCTCAAAATACACTTTTCTAGAAAATGCCAGACCACAAATGGTGCCTAGTCACCATGGAATGGGTCTCAAGGCCTTCTTGATGTGGTCCATTGAAAAAGTTTCATAACTTGACAGGCTGCATCATTCTGGATAGTTGTAGACTCAGTCAAAAAAACAGCTTACAGAGATTTACAATAGTCAAAGCAGAAATGAGTGATTGTACCTGCCACCACAGCATAGTTCTAGGGGTCCAGAAATTACAGATTACAGATTGATTTGATGTTCCCCAGTTGGTAAAAATGATTTTTCACAGCTGCCCTAACCTGAGGGACCATAGTAATGTCAGAATCAAAGAGGGCCCCTACATTCTTGGCTTAGGAGTTCACTGCAGGAAGTCCACAAGCGACAAAGGAAGTGCAAGAAACCCAGAGGAGCCATACTATAAATGGGGAAATAATTCTACTTAGTCTTAGATCTGTTCACCTGAATAAAGCAGTTTACACTTCACTCTTTCACGCTGCAGGGACAGGCTAGAAGCGGTTGAAAACTTGCATGGTTAGAGAATGCACTAATAAACATACGGGAAATATCTACGTAAGAATGACAGCAATTAGAAAGCCAAAGGGGAGATCAAACTATTGACCCAACATGTTTAATTTGGGCCAGTGGTGGAGGAGAGCCCTGGGGGGCACATTTAGGGCCTCATTACGATGTCGGTCGGAAAGGCTCCGAACGGCATTTGGATTTTCCTAACCAGTGTCGGAACCCATGTTTCCGACCGACTCGGACACATTTCCAACTGACCAATTACGATAGAAGGTAACCGTTCGGTCTTTCCGACCAGCAGCCGGAGACTCCGAGCCGGGCGGAGCAGAATTGTTCATCTCTGCGGACCGCGTTTCCGACCGACGTATTACGATGTCGAATTCGGACAGCCTTTCCAAATAGGTCTTATCCGACACAGAACGACTGTCAGAAACTGACTTTGGGGGCCCCTTAGCAGGTCCCTCTTCACCCGTAGGCCCCTTTAAAACCATGCACAGTGTGGCAGGCACCATGGGGTGCCTGCGACAGGGTGCAAGGTTTTCCGCAACCAGCTCTTTTTTCAATGGGAGCCTGTGTTGTCGGTCGGAACACAGGCTCCCATTAAAGTCAATGGGAGACTTTCCAAACGGTGTTCTGAACCATCGTAATCGGTCGGTCGGAACGGATTCCGATAAGGAGTTGGACGGAATGCTTTCTGACTGACATCATAATGAGGCCATTAATTGTGACTGGGAGGGGCAGAAAGTGCCTTGGGCATCCCTTCTGGGAGTAATCACCAGGACAATAGTGAACCAGTCCAGAGTTAATTTAGAATATTCTACATCATAGCTAGTTTTTTTCTGAAAATATGCTTTGTTCTTTGTTGTTAAATGATTCTGATAAGTGAAAAATAACTAATAGGACAGCTATTTCTTTATGGACCATTCTTAAGGCCTCTTTGCCAGAACATTAGTAATGTTGTCTTGGTCCAGCAACCTGGTCTAAATTAGGAGTGAAAAGGTGAGAGACAGAAATGAGTTGTGGTGAACCTTTAGCTGTGGCAGTATGATACAACATAATCTTGGCTAGTAGTGGAATACAAGTAATGGGGCAGAAGTTGACCCTTTGTGAATGAGATGTTTCTCAACCAGTGATTCTACCAAAAGTCTTATTTAGTCAGCTTGAATTTTTAAGAATCTGGCCAGGCAAGTAGCTGAAGGGGAGCCAGGGGAAGGAAACTTCTTTAAGGTAAATAATATGGCATCCAAGATAAGGGGAGAGAATATAATCTTGAGAAGGAAGGGCAAGAAGCATATTTATCAGTTGACCGATCTGAAAGAAGGGCCAATTACTTTTGTTTGGTTATTTTAGAGGCAATTTCAGAGAAAAAGAAGGATGTCAACTAATTTCCTTCTTTTGTGATTGTATGAGCAGAAGCAAACCAGATCTAGCGAGAGATTGTACAAAATAAAATGTAGATCTCACTGCCTTTTCTAATTTTCTAATATCATTTGTCCAATATTCAGTTTTTGTCTTAATGACTTCTGCTTAGAATTCTCTCTGAATCTTATAATACCTTTTCATTTCGGATAATAGGGTGATCTTGATATGTGACACCACTCTACTTTTTTTAAGAGCTAGAGAGGAGCAAGGATGAAATATGAATTACTGTGTGATTTCTATTTAGTGGCGGTGTTATACATAGTTTTGGGAACTGCAGATTGTACAGATTGCAGGGACTGAAAACATTGTTAGACAGGGGGATGATGTCAACTCTGAGTTTATGCATTTGTCCCTTTACCAAATATGGATATGTAGTGGCTTTAGGGTTGGATGGTATCCTACAACAAAATTAAATAATGAAGTGAATTGGCAAGATGAATTCTGACTTAGGAACTCAGTTGAAAGTGATGGCTTGATGAGCTCAAAGGACAGGTGAAGGGAGTGAGTAAAGCCAAAAATTATTGCTGAAAGGCCTATAATCTTTAAAGTTTGGTGAGAAAGCACTGCGAAATAGTCTGACAATTCAGCAATCCAGTGACTTAAATCACCTTGTATCATCAAAGTTCGAACATCAATCATCAGAAAGTTTGGCCGGCCTAGAAAGGATTCAATAATAACCACCTGGTAGCATGGTGATTGTTGGAAATGTACCTTGCGGACATTACAGTAGAATGTTGGGTGACGGCTGGATGCGAGTGTTCCAGAGTCGACAGTTGATTCCTAGACTTCATGCTGGTTGACATGGGGAATAAAGTTATTTTAGACACAATGTGGCTTATGGTTCTTCCCTTCAGTAGTGACTGCCTGTCTGCCATGGTTCCCTGAGAGCTGTTTAGGGTGCCTTCCTGGATTTCGTCTCATGTGTTGACAGCATCCTGAAATCCCAGGAGCAATCTCCATTTTGTTTGTGGCACATCCAGGGTTGCCACACATCTTGGTGCATGACTTTTAATGTTTGGATCACTGGTCTTGTTGTGGGGTGATTGCGCACAAGTCAATCTAGCCCTATTGCACGTCCATATCTCATTCAACACTTCTTGCTCAGCAGTGTCCATCTTTAATGTTGAAAAACAATTGACTTCCACCAACTTTAGAAAACGACATCGTACAACGTTTGTGGTGTCCATTTTGCGTCTTTGGATTCAATTCCATTATCTTCAATTGCAGCACTGGCATATTCTGTGTGTTATTTCGAGCCTGCATTTTCTGTGACAGGCACACCTGCAAAAAACATATTGAAAACACTCTGCCTTTGACACAAGTAATTGATTACCTGTCAGTCAACAAGGTCAAGGCAGCAATTTTAATGCTTGATGCAGAAAAGGCATTTGACCTTGTTGACTGGCAGGCATTGTTTTTTTATATTGTCTAAGTTCGGCATGCCTGAATGCTTGGTTAAAATGATAAAAGATTTGTATTCAGGCTCAGAGGCGAGAATTTTGATCAACAGAGAATCGGCAGGTATAGTCAAGATCCGGCGTGGGACTAGACCGGGATGCCCGCTGTCCCCTCTTTTATTCTCACTTTTTATAGAGCCCTTGGCAATTAAAATTCACAATAATCTCCAGATAGTGCCTCCAATAGTGGCCATGCCAAAGATGAAATTATTTGCAGATGATATTATTTTGTATTTATCAGTAGACCCATATAATATCCTAAATGCATTTGATGAAGTAGAAGAGTTTACACAAATAGGTGGGTATAGGCTAAATCAACCAAAGATGGAGGTGCTCTGGTTGAAAGCCCCATCGGTGTCGCTGCTTTTTCTTCCTCAGCAGAATATATCCAAACCTATTAGATATTTAGGCTTATATGTAACTTGTCATTATGATCATCTTTTTAGACTAAATTATGGAAACACCCTGCAAAAAGTTAAGAGGCTTTTAGATAGATGATCTCTTCTTCCTTTAACTTTAATAGGCCGAGTATCATTGGTCAAAATGTCCATTTTGCCATTATTTGTATTTTTATTTATTCATCTTCCGATTAAAATTCCTAAATCATATTTACCGATTTACATGCATTAATCCGGAATTTTATATGGGCACAGAAACAGCCTAGAACTTCTTTAGCAATTTTACAATTAGATACATCTCTGGAGGGGCTCGTCCTCCCCAATTTTGAGCTTTATTACCATGCAGCATTATTGAATTTCCTGGTTCAGCTCCCATTGGCAGCATCAAAATTTGAGAATTTTTTACTAAACATTATGGTGGAGGAGAGTGCAATCCAATTACCCGTCTTTCTTCATTCCCTGAAATTTCCCAAAAAGTCGAAATACAAGGCATTATCTGATTTAGCTTGTCGCATACAAGTATTTTTTATTTTACATAAAATTCCTAGATATCATCTACATAAAAAAATTAGTGAATGTCAGGCCTTCGGCTTGCAGCTCTCTCGGGGGTCTTTGCAATTATGGAAGGAGGCGGGTTTTGAATGCTTGGGTGATGTTTTTAGTATATCCAATTTGATTACCAGCGAGATGTTATCCCAGCAGCTGGGCCCTAGATTTCTAGCTTTGGCATTTAGTTTTAATCAAATATCGAGTTTTTTAAAAACATTACGTTGTGACTAATAATGCAGCTTCAAACATATTAAACTAATTATATGTTCAGGGCCTAAGTGGAGTTGGTAATTGGTATTCTTGCCTAAAGCAGCTGGGACAACAGAAAGTGCTCGATAACTTTTTTCCTAAATTATTAAAAGAAACTGGCTGTAGTGTTAGCAAAAAGGAATGGCAGTCTCTATGCGAAGTAGGCCATAAAAGCGTTTAGAGCTGCTAATTATAAAAGAATGGCCTATTTGTCAAGATGGCTAGCCTATTATACACCTAAAAGACTGAATAAGTTCTTCCCGGCCTCCTCTGAGTTTTGTTTCAGATGTGGGGACCCAGAGATAGGGTCTTGGAACCACATTCTTATTACTGCTCCGGCCTACATCAATTCTGGTCTGATGTTTTTATAAGGACTAATCAATCTCTAGCACTAACAATCCATATTATTCCTACTATTAAATTAGCTCTTTTTGGGTGTTCAATAGAGGTCTAACATTTGTCAAAATATCAACAATATTTTTGCTCAATAGCTATTGCAGTGGCCAGGTCTCTAATTCTACAAACTTGGAAGTCTGATAAGTCACAGTTGATTCAGCAATGGCAAGAAAAGATGGTTACGACATACATTTGGGAGGAAGAATTTGCCAAGCGGATAGGGTCTCTTCATAGATTTGTAGTGACCTGGTCAGGGTTTTTCAATAATGCATTTTAAAATGGTCATCGATACCCACACCCTCAAAGGGTTATGAAGTTAGCTCATTATTCAAGCAGTATTTGACTATTTGCACTTTATTTCAGGTTATAAACAAGATGCTGCTATTGATATATTGGATATATTAGATAATGGTTGTAGGAGAGTAGGATCTGCTTCACATGGGTACCCCCACTTTTTGCTGATGCTTCACTGTTTTTCGACTTTAGTCTGGCTGGGGCCCTGCTAATCAGAACCCCAGCCTAGCTGCTTCCTCTCTAAAATGGTTTCCATGTGCCCTAGGCACATCTCTGATTGGAATCTGGAGTGCCCTTGTAAGTCCCTAGTATATGGTATACTATGTACCCAGGGCATAGGTACCTCAGAGGCCTGCCAGGGGCTGAAGCATGTATTATGCCACCCCTGGAAGGCCAGCCAAAATGACACCACAGGTCTGCTACTGCAGCCTGGGTAAGGTGGTGCATGCACCCCTTACTGTGATATAGGCTACCTATATCACTACATACATACACACATATAAACCTATAAGTCACTCCTATGGCAGGCCTTATCAATCCTGAAGGCAGAGTACTTGGTTCCTATGTGAGAGGGTGCCCCTGCATGAGCAGAGCCCCTCTGCAGCGTTCGGAGACCCTTCTCAGATGCTGTTTGTAGTGCAGCCTGACCATATACTCTTAAGCGCATTATAACCTCGCGTTAAATGCTAACTTTGGGATGGCTGCACGGAAACATGTCGTGTTTGGTGTCAAACATCTTGGAATACTACCCCCCCCGCCAGTTCTGGCGGCGGGGGTAGCATTCCACCCTTCTAGAGGGAGAGACATGTACACACCGGTATACCAGGTACTGACTTTCCAGAGCCCTGGCATCACAAAATGGATGCTGCTGCCACAGACACGAGTCTGGCCTCCTGCTGCTGACCGAAACTCCGGCAGGGGAGGCCTGGACAATAGGTTTCCTGTCCCAGGGAGGTGTAACCACCTCCTCAGACAGGATAGTGTGTATTGGGGCTGGGCGGGAGCACTCTCTGGTGCTTTGAAGTCCTGCACTGGGGGCACATTTGGTGTCCCTGGCATTACCCCAGTTCAAACCGGCTCAGGGGCTTCCAGCCCCTGCTCTGGCGCGAAACTGGACAAAGGGAAAGGGGTGTAACCACCCCTCTGCCCTGACCCTCCCATAGGTGGGTCCCCAGAGTATGTCCAACCCCCTATCTTAGTATAAGTATGGGACCCCAGTCCTTAGGACTTTAGATTTACCTGGACGAAACTCTGACACAGAATCCTGGACCTTTGACGCTCTTCTTTAAGATTAGAGGACTGAAGAATCTCCCTTGGGGTCAAGGAGTGACTCCCCTGCTTGGCAGGCACCAAAGAAGCAATTGTCCAGTCTGCATCGCTGAAGCTCCCGCTGGACGCCGAAGTCTTTGCATCACCAGAGGTGGATTTCCAGACTTCACCGAGGCTGCCCTGAGTCCCCAGCAAAGCTGAGGCCCATAGCTGTTGTGGGTAACGTGTAACCGTGACCCCTGGACACCGAGCACATTTGCAAGTGCATCCTCTTCCTGGGCTTCCACAAAGTTGTGCTCTGGGCTCCGAGTAGCCCCCGCCTCCAGCACTGACTGCACCAAAGATCACTGGCCTCCACTCAACGAGTGTCCCGTGAGCCAGCTCCAAGTGCGTCCACTCGAGGCTCCTTTGCGGTTGCTAGTCCATTGGCTAGTAGGCCCTCCCGAAGGCCAATCTTCTTGTGCTTGAGCTTCCCTGGTTGCTCCAGGCGTACCCTGACTTACCCTTGCTGGGTGAGTCCCTCAGACCTTGCTGGTCTGCACCACTGTCCTTCTTCTATTTCCACAAGACTTGCCGTTGCCAAGGCTTGTTGGGTCCAATTCGGTCGCCGACACCTCAGCAATTGACAGACGTCGTGGGACAGCTCGAATCCAGCTCCTGGTTGTCGTTGACGCCTCCTGGACCTCGTGGCTTAAGAGTCAAGATGACCGTCAACCTACCTGAAGCACTCGACATCGGTGGGCATCCGCTCATCGCCTTCCTGGTCACTGGCTAGTGACCCAGACTCTGTCCCCTCTGCTTTCAGGTTCTTCAGATCTTCGATCCACCTTTGGATCCACCCGAACACTTTCGACTTGGCCGCCAGCAGCACTTTGCAGCAGATCGCCATTGAAAACGACGACAAAACCCGACCCCGAAAGACACCTATGCACCCGGCTTCCCTGGGTGAGGTAACACGAGTACTCCGGTGCTCCCGTGGGTATAGACTCTAGAATGACCCAGTTTTAAAAGGGTTTGCTCCAAGTCCTCCTCTAAGTGTCCCTTTTCTTTAAAATTCCAACCGCGACTTTCCCCATAGAAGTCAACGGCGATTCGCGGCTGTGTTCTCACACTGCACGCATCCCCCGTGGGTCCCCTGTGTCACTACCTTGGGTGGTTCCTTGTGGTCCAAGCATTTCTACAGGCTCTAGGCCTTGTGTCTAGCTCAGTCGTGGTTCTTATACCACTTTATTGGTATATGGTTTGGTACGCCCCTAGGGCTCAAACGTGAATTTGTGCTATTACTGTTGATAACTAACTTGTAACTTATGTATTTCGAACTCTAGCCTCATAAAGAGACTAGAGGGGTGTGTTTAGCAATAAATACATATATTTTGAATATATACCTGGTGTGGTCCTCTTTCATTTGGTCACTCAAGAGATTATAGGCTGGTAAAACAAGCTGCTTTACATTCCTTCAAGACTTAGCCTGAAGGCTGCTCTCCATAGCTACCACTAGGATAGCTTTCAATAAAGGTTGTCTTTAACCTATCTCCAATAAGGGGTTGATTGGACTGGTGCAAGGTGCCCACTATAATTAGTGGACAGCATATACCAGGCCAACTTCTCACAATGGTTATTGCTTTCTTGTATATTTTATACTTGATTCTGTATTGTTAGCACTTTATTCCCATCGCATTAGCACTTTATCGATGTATCTATGAATCGATTGTCTCATTGGTTACATGCTGCTGTTCTTATGTTGTCGATATTGCTTGTTGTCAATTCTAGCACTTTATTGTTATCGCATTAGCACTTTATTGTTGCATTCTATTCTCGATCCTGTAAGGTTAGCACCTTAGTACTATTGCACTAGCACTTTATCAATGTAATTATGAATCGATTGTCAGACTGGACACAAGCTGCTTAGACTTTTTTTCTTGATATTCTCTGACTCACTTCTAGCACTCTATCACTATCACACTATTACTTTACTTATGTATGCAGGAATTGATTGTTTCATTGATGTAAGGTGTATTATGCAATTGTGCTGTTTTTCTTTTTTGTTGCAATCCACTCAATAAAAAAAAGAAAACACTCTGCCTATCAATTGCACTATCGGTGATAGGCACAATTTTGTTCATTTTTGGGATGCAGAATAGTGATTTGGCTTGAGGCCACATTTTAATATAAAAGAAAGTAATTCACACAATAGCTAACCTGTGGGAAAGCAACTCACTGGCACTAATGGTTGTCCTTTTGCTAAAGGAAACATGGAAAAAATTGCAGTGCAGACTCCATTTTCAGCCCCAGGTACTCCTTCACTCAATTGGGTTCAGTGGCGTGATGCTTTTAAATCATATTTGGATGCTATTGATGGTGACACTTTCACGTCCACATAAAAAAGTAACTGTTGGTTTATAATTTAGGTCTTGAAGCCATTGATGAATATGTTGCTGTTCCAAAGAAATTGATGACCACGTGCAACTATCGCAAATTTAGGGATGGTCATGACTGGTGTGATTCTCTCCAGTATAATTACTCGTAATTACTGCAAAATTACTCGTATTTATGTCAGAAGCGTAACACAGCAATTAGGGCTATTTCCTTAGTGTAAAATTGAACCAAGCTTCCAAAATGGAACAGAGGATGCATTTTGTGCTAAGAAAATAGCACTAAACGCTTCAGGACATGAACAGCAGTAGACAGTAGTAACTCGCTGTCTCTTAGTTTGTTGTTTCTGTGCTCCTGCAGCATGATTCTTAATTACTCAAGATGGTGTAATTGCACAATTTCGGGAATTTCACATCACAAGAGTAATTTTTAATTACTGAAATTACTCCGATTACTCTGGCGTAATTAAAACTTCTCCCAGGTCTAATTTAAAGATGAAATAACTTGTTCCCAGTTAATTGTGAAACTGACAATAGGGAAATTAGGAAAGATTGCTTTCTCTCTGAGCAGCCTGAGAATTATGGGGAAAAAACTGGAAGTAAACAACCATGTCAGAAGAATGATAGCTCTTACACGAAATTCACTCACAAGAATGGAGACATTTGTTGTGGGAGTAAGGCAATAGTTTTGCCGAGCCCTTAACCAAGTCTGCTTCAAATGCAGTAAGAAAGGGCATTTTGCACATGTGTGCAAGTCCTGTACTGGACAGAGACTACGTAGCACTCAAACGGTGAAGACACTCGAAAGCATCACTTCTGATGATGATGGCGAGAACGTGTTTTTAACGTTATCTTCCATGGACTAGGAGGTAATGGAAATAGTGTCTATTGGCAATTTCCAGAGAAGGAAGCCACCATATTGTGACATCTCCAACAACAACAAAAAGGTCAGGTTCATGGTATATTCTAGATCTCCATTTACCTTGATAAAAGAAAGTGAACTGCCCTACCTTGAAAAGACGCAATTCGAGGAATCTTACATCAACATTTTTGCATAGGGTCGCAAAGTTGTGGGCAAATATGAGGCTACCCTTGAATTTGATAGTACTTTCACCAAAAGTTCCATTAATGTTGTTAGAAAATGGATGGAATTTATTAGGTTGGAGTGAGCAAGGTGATCTTAATATATTATTGGATGCCAATCATCCTAACATGGTTTTATTGAGATATAGATTATCCAATTCCAACATTACAGATGTTTGCCACATGATTGAGTGTGACTGGGTTAATACCTTTTGGAGATATACACTGAAAGTTTGGGGAAAAAAAGGTTTTCAGAATAGAATTGTCCTAATAGAGGGTGTGCAACCTGTAGTGCACAAACCATGTAAAGTACCCATGAGCTTAAAGGAGGAATTAAAATCTGAATTGGGACGTTTGCATATCTTGGGAATAGTAGAACCCATTGAGTGTTCAGAATGGCTTGTTCCTGTGGTAATAGCACGCAAGCAGGATAAGTCTATGAGACTGTGTATAGACCTGTGCTATTTAAATGTTAATATTTGGGTTGAACACCAGCCTTTACCCAATAACAACGAAATGTTGTTCACATTAAAGGGATCAGTACTATTTACTTCCCTAGATATGTCTGTAGCTTATCATGAAATTGAGTTGTTTGAGGACTCTAGACATCGAACATCGTTTGTAACACCAGAAGGGGCATATTGCTGTATTCATATACTGTCTGGCCTAGCATCTGCTTCCTCTATCTTTCAGAGATTAATGAACAATTTTCAGCACAACACCAGGTATCTTTTGTTTCGAGAATGACATTCTCATCTATGGAAAAGATAAGTATGAGCATGATCTCAGAGTACATAAAGTGTTGGAGATTATCAAAACAAGTGGGTAAACATTTAGGATATATAAGATAATGTTGATTACTTAGGACATCATGTGTCAAACAAGGGTTTGGAACAAAAGATTACAATTTTAGAATCTATAGAAAAAGCAACCAGACACAAAGATAAAGATAAGCTCAGGTCTTTCTCAGAATTAATCGAATATTATTCCAAATTTGTAAAGAACTTTTCATGTAAGACTGTTTAAACATTTGAGTGGGAAAGTGATTATGCTGACCTTTTTGAGTCTATAAAGATGGTATCTGCTCTACCACTGACACCATTCAACACCAATGACCTGTGTATCATCACTACTGATGGCAGTACTTGAGGTCTAGATGCTGTTTTAATGCACAGAAGGAGAAAAAGGTGCAATGAAATTGTAGTGTGTGCTTCTAGAGCTTTACAAGGTGCCAAGTCCACATATTCCTCTATAGAGAAGGAAGCACTGTGTTTCTTGTGGGGGCGCATAATATTTCAAACCCTTTGCATGGGGGAACAAATTTATACTCAGAACAGACCACAAGCCACTATTGGACTTATTTACCACCAGGGGAGGAGGTAGGGCATAACCCTGAATTGCCAAATGGCAATACAGTTTACAGGTGTTCCAGTACAATAAAGAGTATGTTCCTGGTGTGAAAATGTTTGCGGTGGATTGTCTGCCATGATTGCTTTTGACCGATGTTCACGACCAATTTGAAAGTACATATGATCTAATGATAGTATGTGCAACCAGTTATGTTGGTGTGGTCTTAAAAGGTGCTTTATCTGAAGAAGAGTGGAAGGGTGACTAAAGGATGGTGTTTTACAGGAAGTTTTGAATAATGTTGAATTATATTTTTCCTTTTACATGTATTTTCTCTTGCTTAAAGTAATTGTCCATGCTTTTGAAAGTTACTTGGTTCCATACATGTACTTTTGTGTTTTATCACTGCTTTTGTTTTTACAAGGAAGGGGATATGCTGGCAATGTACCTCGCAGACATTCCAGTAGAATGTTGGATGACAGCGGGAGGGTGAGTGTTCCAGAATCAGCAGTTGCCGCCTGGACTCTGGTGCTGGTGGGCGTGCAGAAAGAAAGTTGTTGTAGAAACATACCATTGTTTATGGTATCTTCCCTTCAGTTACGCATTTAGAAGGACTCACAAGGTTGTAGCTATGGGGGACAGAGACAAACACAAATATGAAAAGAAATGCTAAGCAAAATGATTTTTAAAAATTAAAAAATTAAAAAATCACAGAGGGCATTTCTTTTCTCAAATGAAAGTAATCGTCAGGGATTAAGTCAAGCGCTGAATTATCCTGTAGGCCAAGTCAAATTTCAGGATGGTTAAGAATGATACGCTTACACTTGTAAAGAAATCATGGATCTAAAAATGGGATTTGAATAATGAGCTACAATCTAATTACATCCTATCACCGATCTGAAATCTATGATTTCTTTACATTTGATAATTCTGATACATTTCACCTTATCAATGAATGTCTACAACAAAATCACAAGGTTCATAGCAATAGAAGTGATTTTCAATTAACTTCTGAGCCAGATATAGCTTCTGGTGCAACCCACATTATATGGATCACAAACAAGAAGTTATCTATGCTTGCCCTGCTAACCTTAGAAGAATTATTTAACTGATGAATACTCTAAAGCCTATGGAAAGACCCAGAGACAGTGTATCATTACTCACAAACATCCTAACATGCTACGTTGATGTGTTTAAGGTATTTTCAATACAGCCATGCCACAGGTCTCAGCACCAGCTGCAATAACAAATGCATATTCGAGACAATTTATATACAAAATGTCTGGGCTTAACACAATGATCCAATTATTGGTATGTTATGTTCTAATATTCAGCGTTTGTAAAGCTCTCTCCTGATTGACTTCATTGCACTAAGCAGGCAGGAACCTTATAATCTAAACTGTAGCCACAGTGAAAGTTTTAAAAGCTATAATGAAAGTTATTTTTTAAAACCTTTCAAGAGAGTGACTATATTCAGAGCGATGATTGTCCATAGAGTCAAGCCAGAATGGAAAACACCTACTACCTGGTATTTCATTCTTACAGTGCAGTACTTTGATTTGAAGAATGCTGGGCCCTGGAAAAGTATGCCAAATTCTGTGCCTACTTCGAAATTGAGGGGTTTAAACACACAGGAATTTGTGGGCTATGCACAATACTTTGAAAGAGACCCTACTATGAACGGGCAGATAATGGAGCTTAAGAGATGCAAACCCCAGTCATAATCCTGGTTGTTCCATATGAGAGACTAGAATATGGTTCACCACATGTTTGACTATTACCAAGTAGAGTGCATTGCCACAATCTTGGCTACATCAGGTTAAGACAGATACTGCAGAGTGATGACCCTCATGCGTAAGACAGAGCATAGCATTTTATTGTAAGATGAGTAATGGCAGTGCCGTACGGAGCAGAACTACCCGGAATCAGGAGGTGACAAACCTAAAGAGGATTACTCATCTCACAATAGTCACCTCCTGAGTCCGGGTAGTCCTGAATCGTCCGGCACTGCCATGCCAGGTGCAGAAAGTCTGCCCCAATAGCATTACAGCGTGGACAATTGTCCTGTTGAGTTGGGGATATGCAGTGAAGATCCTTGGTGGTTAGATAGGTCCTGCACAGGTAATTGTAGTGTACCAGGTTAAAGCGGGCGTTACAAGATACTGTGTGGGTTAGGTCACAGATTTCTGTTCATGCCCTATCTTCCAGTGGAGTGTCTAAGTCAGCATCCCACGCCATGTGAGCTCAAGGTGGGGGGGCCCCCACATTCGCTCTCATTGCCTTATATAGTAGCGTGATCAAGTGCCGTCCTGCACCACAGGACAGCAAAATATCTAGGGCATGAGTGGATTGAAGCGCAGTGGAGTAAGTCGGCCAGGCCAGTTTGCCCACCTCAGCTAGTCCAGCATAGTCTAAGAAGTGCCCGGGCCCGAGTGCAAATTTTTCACAGGCTTGCTCAAAGGATGCAAAGATTTCCATGGGATATAGGTCTCCCAGTAGGGCACAACCACCTTCCTTCCATGCTTAAAACGACATATTATCCATCATTTGCCGAACTGGCACCAGTGACCAGATCGTGAATTCTGGATGGAATGGGGCTCACTTCAGGACTGTCTCAGCAGAGCGTTGCCATATTGTCGCTGTCTGGTGGATGATGTGCGGCATGTCTCTTGCGACTGCCGTTCCTTCCATTAGCACAATGGGTTGTCGATCAGGGGCCACCTACCCTTTTAACAAGAGCTTTTCCCAATTATCCCCCTCATCTAGCCATCAGGCTGCGTGCTGTAGATGCGCAGCATAGTAGTACAGTTCAAGCATTGGCACCTCTAGGCCCCCCTCATCATACCGCCTGGTCAGCGTGATCAAAGTAGCCCTACTGTGACTACTCGCCCACAAAAGTGAGATGAGGATAGTATTTAATTGCTTAAATACTTTCATGGGTATAGGACAGAGTAAAGTTTGTAGGGTATACAGGCATCTCGGCAATAACACCATTTTGGCGATAGGCAGTCTGCCCATTAAAGAGAGAAGCAATGTGTTCCAAGATGTCACTGACTTCTTCAATGCATCTAGCACCCTGTCCATATTAAGACCTAGTTGTTGCATTCTGGTATGTGCCACCTGAATTCCCAGGTATCTAAATTCTGTCAGCTCCCAATGTAGCCCTAGTCTCTGGAGATGGGCCATGGGCGTACCGACCAGGGATGCCAAGGGGAACAGCAGGGATTTATGTCGGTTCATCCGGAGTCTGGACAGGTCTCCAAACTCGTCCAGTAGTTGCAGCAGTATCGGCAATGCAATACATGGGGAAGCGAGATAGAAGAGCGCATCATCCGCGTACCATGATATTATGTGTGGGGTATCCCTTAGTTGTATGCCCCAGGCCCACAGCTTCCAACGTGCCCCTAAAGCCAGGGGTCCCATTGCAAGTTTGAATAGGAGTGGTGAAAGGGGGCAGCCCTGCCACATCCCCTGCTCCAGAGACCAAGCATCCGAACATCTGCATCCAACGCATACTCTAGCACTAGGGTCGGTGTATAGCAGTTTGATCCAACCACGAATGTGGGGACCAAATCCCATGAATCTCAGCACTTCGAGTAGGTATCTCCAGTCCACGATGTCGAAGGCTTTTTCTAGATCGATGGAGACCAGCGCCAACTCCTCGTCTCGAGTTTCCACTTCATGAAGGACATGTGCTTAGCGTCTGAGGTTCACACCGGTATTCTGACCAGGGATGAACCCACACTCGTCTTCATGTACCAGCTGGGACATATGGGGTGCCAGTCCATTGGTGAGTGAATTGCAAAGTATCTTCATGTCTGCCTGAATCACTGTGAGTGATCGGTAAGCAGCAGGGTTGGTCTTGTCGCTGCCCGGCTTAAGGACCATACAAATCTCTCCCTCCCTTATGATCAGTGGTAGTATCCCTCTATCAAGTGCCTCTAGGAGGTCTTCCAGGAGTATCTCCATAACGTGGCCAAAAACCCCTGGTAAAACTCAGGTGAGAAGCCATCGCCTCCCAGTGTCTTTGCCCGTGGGAGCATACTTTTTTTTTTAACTTTATTTATTATTTTCAAAACATAATACATGCAAGTTGTTGGCATTCGTTGCATTTACATATAGCATTAACGCAGCGTGCAGCATAGGGGAGTCCGCCTTTGAATATTACCCTTTACAGACGTTTATATAGCGTGGCTTCTGCAATTGCTTTTCCAGCATCATTTCACAAACTTATAGTCAGCCATATATCCTCCCCCCAGAAGTGGCTAATTACATTGGAGAGTCCTTGCTTGTAGTTAATTTGCGTTATGGCTGTTAGTGTACTGTGATTTTGTAGCGGCACCTGGTCAATCTCCTTGTCCCTTACGTCACCTGCTCCGTGCTCACTATCCCCAGAGTGTTGGCTTCAAATGTCAGCATCAGCAGCTGCCTTACTAAGTAGGTACATTTTGAATGGGCCCCATATATCACGCGGCCTGTTACCGATCGGCATCAACGCGTTATATGTGTCTGCATTTGTATTGCAATAGGTCTTGTCCGTGAACCATTCCGCAATCGTCGGGGCAGGGCCCCTCATCCAGCGCATCACAACACGCCTTTTTTGCCAATAACAGGTCCATTGCTACTAGCTTCCTATCCTGTTGGGGGACTTCCTTGTCCAGGCCCAATAGGGCTAGAGTTGGAGACTCTGGCACTGGCTGTCCGGTCATTTTCTGGAGCTCTGCCAGCACCTGTAACCAATATTCATGTATCTTGGCGCAAAACCAGGCTGAATGGCTGAACCCAGCATCCGCAACTCCGCATCTCGCCCATCTACTGTCTTCACATGGGCCATACCTGTGTAAGCGAATAGAGGTGTAGTATACTCTGTTGAGGTATTTGAAATGCACCAGCCGGTGCCTGCCATTCTGCGATATCGTCTTAATGATGGAGCAGCAATACGTCCATTGTTTGTCTGTAATTGTGACACCTAAGTCTGCCTGCCACTTCAGCTGAGCTCTCCTGCTAGCTCTACTTAGCGCAGTTTGAAGTTCTTCTAAGGTTATCTGAGCATCTAGAGCCTCGGCTGCCATCGATCTGAGTCAGGAGAGGTATAGGCTCTCCAAGAATGGTATATATTGAGCCGAGGTTATGCCGGGGTTAGCTGTGTATACACACTGTAGGTGCTGCTGAAATACACCCACTATTCCCACTCTGGCGGCAAGACTGGCACCATCAGTCGACGTCAGGTATTTTGTAATTGGTGGTGGGTGTTCCCTTCACAGAATCCATGTGAGCAGCCGACCCAATTTGTCTCCTTCCCTGTGTAGTCTCTGTCTATATTGCTTGAGCTTGTATTTATCCAGTTGGTGCCAGATATCTGCTATGCATCTATGCACTGCCTGCTCCCTACAATGTGTGTCAGGATTCAACTGCTACCCAGCTTGCAGCGAAGCAAGCACTGCTTCCTCCCTGTCAAGCTCCACCTAGAGCTGCTGACACACTCCACAGGTGAGGCCCATGCACACGCCCTCAACATCGCTTTGAGAGCCTCCCACTCCGTAGCTCTGCTGGTTGTGGAACCCCAGTTAGCCTCCATGTAATCTGACAATGCCTGTGATAGTGTCTCCCTCCCTAACGAGTCCATCAGGATGTCAACCGGCATCCTCCAGGACCTTGAAGCATGCGCGGGATTGCACAGCTTTATGGTGCAACAGACCGGGGAATGATCCGACAGGAAACACGCTAAGTGTGTTATCTCAATGCCTTCCGCATGTGGGACTCTTGCCAGCAGTATTCTGTCCAGTCTGCTGTATGTGTTCTGTGTGGCAGGGTAACAAGTGTATACCCACTGCATAGGGTGACTCAGTTGTCAGACGTCATCTATACCCATGTTTTGCATTATCCCTCTGAGCGCTGCTGTAATTAGCAGTTTGGTGCCCACCCTGGAGGGTCCCCTATCTAGATTGGAGTCTAATATGCAGTTGAAATCACCTAGCCGAATCACGGGTGAATCTACATCTTGTGTTAACAAACCCTGATTGTTATGAAAAAAGCGGGTTCATCGGAAATTGGGGCGTATGTGTTCAGTATGGTCAAGTCATGTCTGTCCAGGGTCCCCTGTATCAGGACAAACAGGTCACCCACATCAGCCCCATGTATGTGAGGGAGAACAGGACCCCCGGTGCCAGCCAGATCAGTGTACCCCTCGAGTATGTATAGTAAGAGGAATGGAATATCTGTCCTCACCTTTTTTTTGCCTAGACGTGCGGCACCCATGTCGTCCATGTGTGTTTCTTGTATGCATGCTATAGTGATTTTGTGTGATTTTAGGAAGGTGGGTACCCTATACCTCTTAGTAAATGTCCCTAATCCCCTGACGTTCCATGTTAGGATTTTGAGATCAGCCTCCATCATAGTTTGTGGTTTTTAGTGGTAGCCCCCTTCCACCCCTCCATGTCCAAACCCCTGCCAACTGCTGCACAAGTATAAACACTAACATATAAGGCATAACAAACACCCCCACCCGTGGACAAACATAGAGCAACCGTTTGACTATTCATGCCCACCCCATGCGTGTGCCAGGACCTGCATAGCATCCTAACCGATCCAACAGGGATCGGCTAACTTACACCACCAGTCAGCTTCCCAGTCAGTCATTTCTATCTGGCTGATTTATAACTATTTTCATACATCCCAGACCACACACATCTAGTGTCCTCTAGTGGTCCACATTAAACTTAGCTGCACACTCTTGTGTCCTAGTGGTCAGCGCGATGGAGCTAAGTGTCATACTAGTACACAGCGCAACCAGTCCCTCCACAATCATCACCAGCATCATTATCATTCAAGCCCCGCAAGTTCCTTGCAAGGCAAATCCTGGTGTGCTACCTGATAAGTACCGACAACAACTCTCCCATTCAGACATCTCCAGTCTCCACCTCCGGGGATCGACCATGGTGTCAGCCACAAAGTCCAAGGTGGGGCTCGGGCCCAGTCTCAGTTCCATCAGCCGATGGTTACATATCAGCATTCTGCTCCTTGTCTTTGCACTTCCATTGCGGTGAGCTGCATGATGATGTCCTCGTTGACTATGACCCTTTGGTTGCCCAGAGGCTGGATTGGAGGCTGGATTGCATCGATCTGACCTCCCTCTGAAGTGGGTACACCTGTTTCATTTTTGACTTTGTCCCGGGTGGGGTGGTATTGCCTCGTCTCTGATTTCCAACCACTCCCACACCTCTTTAGGTCGGTCCAAAAAATGCGCCTTTCCCTGTGTAGGAACTTTCAATTTCGCAGGATACAGAAGCATATATTGAAGCTGTAGCGCTCTCAGTTTTTGCTTAACCACTTGCCTGCGGCAGGAATTCCAGCCAGGTGCTGGACATTCCAATCGCGGGCGTGGTCGTGACGGCACCACGCCGTCATGAGCACAGCTCAACCGTGACTCATGACGGCGTGGTGCCGTCATGAGCATCGAAGAGGTTAACTCCAAGAAAGGATTTGCTCTGCTCCTGCACCTGTTTAGTGTAGTCCAGGAAGATGGCTATCTTGTTACTGCCAAAGAGGGGGTCTGACTACTCCCGAGCTGCTCGAAGGATGCTGTCCCTGTCACAGTATTTGAGGATTTTGGCTATAATTGCCCTCAGAGGTGCCCCAGGCAGTGGTGGTGGCACCAGCACTCTTTGCGCCCTTTCCACTACAAAAAATTCAGAGAGGGCAGTTGGCTTGAGCTCAGTCTGCACCCAATTCTCCAGGAGCTTTTCGGTGGAGCCCCCCTCAGCTCTCTCGAGGAATCCCAGGACACAAATATTGCTGCACCGGGAGTGGCCCACCGCATCTACCGCTCATCATTCCATCTCCATCATTGTGGTCATCTGGGCCATTTGATGTTTGTGGGTGACCACTTGCACCTGCAGTTCTGCTATGTTGCCTTCAGCGGTCGTAACATTGTCAGCAACTTTCCTCAGGTCTGCTCGCAAGAATTGACACTGTCTCTATTTTATGTTCGAGCGCGGTCTGGTAGGGTTGGACTACTTCCAACAATTAGGCCCTGGAGGGCTGTGTGTTACCCCCATTGCGTCCCACGTGTCAGTCATTCCTGTTTACATTGCTATTCTTTGGGTGCGGTGGAGCGGAGTGGTGTATTGGCTTATGGTATTCACTGGGTTTGAACTAGCTGGCTTATCTTTACCCATGGTGGGCTGTGGGGGGACAAACTCGTGCACTTCTGGGCTGCAGATGATTAGGGCTCCTCCTGCCACCAGGGTCTCCTTCTGTGTAATCAAACCATGGAGGCATACAGGCCACAAAAACCGGGCCCATCAGGGAGTGGTGACCTGGCACTGGTAGGGGGGCCCCCATGGCGAGGCTCATGCCTATACCACTCTTCTTGTTGCGCTGTTCCATCAGGGGCCCCCACAGTAGAATCTCTACTCTAGCCAATATGCTGACTGCACTCCTACTAGGGCGTGAATAAATGAGGGTGAATAGGAGAAGAGGGGGCCCTTGGCTGCTCAGGTGTGAGCCATGGGGAGATACTTATGGCAGCCCAGGGCAAAACCAGGGGGATCAGGCAGTTGCAGCTCCAAGGAGTGATGTCCTCCCCTTATGTTGTCACAAGGGGGCCTCTGGACTGCTGCCACAAACCTTTAATTTGGAAGCCTAAGGGGTCAAAGATTGGGGCCCGCCCAGCCTCTGCTGCGAACCAGGTCTTAAATGGTGTAAATCCGTTCAGTAGTTGCTGAGAAAATCAAAAATAAAAGTTTAGATATTTAGAGGCACGGTGGATCCGCGCACCCTCCCGACCACGAGCTTCATTCTAATTGGCTGTCAACACTCCAAACCAGGAAGTGTTGGCAGCCATCTTGTGACTCGGTAGAACCGAGTCACAAGAAAACAGAAAAACAATCACGTAAAACAAGAAAAGGGGGCATGGTAAAAATACCCTGATCCCCTAGGCCTGCTTAGGGGTCCCACAAGGACCCCCAGGGCCCAAAAAGCATTTTTTTAAAGAAATCGGCAAAATGCGTGCCGGATCCGCGGATCCGGCCGCAAAACTAAAAAAATGAAGCACGGCCTCCCGCACTTCGTTATTATTTAGCCCCGGGTGGGCCAAGTCCCGGGGGCAATGTTTATATTGTGAATGGGGGGCCCAAGCGGCCCCCCAGCCCCGGGGACCGCCACCCCCCGGGGCTTTCTTTACATATTTGTGGGGGGGCACATGGCCCCCCGCAGCCCCGGGGACCGCCACCCCCCGGGGCTTTTCTTAAATATTTGCGGGGGGCACATGGCCCCCCCGCAGCCCCGGGGACCGCCACCCCCCCGGGGCTTGTTTTTTTTTAAAAATAAAGAACCTGTGTGGGGGGGCTCGAGCCCTGCCACACGCCCTGGGGACCGCCACCTCCCCGGGGCACTAATTATGTAAATTCGGGGGTCCGTTACGGACCCCCGAGCCCCGGGGACCACCACCTCCCCGGGGCTTTGCCAATGTTGGGAGGGGGGCCGCACGGCCCCCCTCCTGGAGCCCGTGATGGCCTAGGGGACCGCCACCCCCCAGGGCCGGCTCCTGCAGTGTCCCGGGGTGCCCACCCCCGGGAAACTGCTGTTTGCAATGACAGGGCAGGAGCCATGCAGCCGCTTACACACCAACAGACAGACGGATACAGACATTCACACAGTTTAGTCACTAACCCATGCATTCAGTAAGATACGTTTAATCACTCACTTATAGACTCAGTCACGCACCTACTAAATCATCCATTCAGACACTTATACACCAACTCATTCTTCAATACGCCTTTCCCTATATATATTAAACATATTTAAACTTTACAGAAACACAGTCACTGGATGATGTCATCAGTGATCTCATTTGAGATGTCATCAGTGATGTCACTGACCATGTCATGAGTGATGTAATATGTGACGTCATCAGCAGTGCATTGCGGGGGCGCGAGTTATAGTTAGCTGAACTAACTAAAACGGGGGAATTTCACTGGTTTTGTACGAGTGAAATGTCCAACTAACTATAACGCCCCTGAAACCTATGGTTTTTTCAGTGAATTTCTAAGGTTTTTTAAATGCTAATTTCTAACTATAACGTGGCTGAAACCTATGGTTTTTTCAGTGAATATATATATATATATATTTATATACATATTTATATACATATATATATGCATGTGTGTGGGTGTATATATTACCTACTGGCAGTTGCCAGTAGGTAGTTATAGGTAGGACCTAGTTTCCATAGGAAAAGCATTTTTTGACTTGGCCATAACTTTGGCATCGTCTGACCAATCTGCATGAAATTTTGCAAAAAAGGTGTCACGGTGGGTACCCTTCATTGAGAAAGTTTGGGGCTGATCCATACAGTGGGGACCGAGAATTTGGGGCATGAAATAAGGTTGCGTTTGTAATGTTAATTCACGTAGGAACCTTTAGCCACCTCTACAGCCCGAACCGCTGAACGGACTTACACCAAATTTGGCAGGGAGGTAGATGTCGATTCAATGAAGTGCCTTTTGCTAATTTGGTGTAAATCTGTTCAGTAGTTTTTCAGAAATGTAAGTTTAAAATTATAGTGATATCTCTGGTCGCAGATATTTCGCGGTGGTTTCGCGATTAATCGCGAATGCATGCGCCAATGGGTATACTCTGATTGACTGGACGCAACCTGAACAGAAAGTTTTGGCTGCCATTTTATTGCTCAGGAACGGTTTCCAGGGCTGAAAATCTGTGTGAAAGCCCACATAAGGGGTTAGGGTGGGGATACTCTGACCCCATGGTTGAGACAGAATTTAAATGTCCAAAATAGATTTTTTTAATGACGTGTGATATTTGCGATGATGCCACGACCGCCAGCGCGGCCCCCGTGTACCATCACTGCGACATCGCAACTATCAACGTCATTGCGAATATTGGTGAAGATATTTTTTTAATATATCAATGACTCATTAGTATGCATTGTTATAGAGATATTGATAAATGTTTTTATAGACTTATTTGTATAGTGAGTTATCTACTGTGATGGTTAGAATTAATCATATAGTTATAGTTTTTTAATGTGGTAGTGGCTATTGAATTCCTGCCTTTACTTTTGCGACGTAACCATGGGAATCACGATTACCGACGTCTTCGCGATCTCTGGCCTCACAGTGAAAACGGGAAATTGGTTTTAGAGATGGTTGTTCTAGAAATACAGTAGAAAAACATGAGTTTGAAGTGTACAGTAATAAACCTCTAGCGTGTAGAATACTGTAATGTGTGTGCATATATGTGTTTTCACTTTTTGGGATAGGCACGATCTTCACGGTGAACAACGTCACTGTGACGTCACAAATAACCACAAAAACAGAAAATAGATCTGAAAGATGGTTTTTGAAGAAACTTTGTACTAAAATATGAGTTTAAACATGCTTTGAAAGAAGTATGTATATAGTAATTTGTGTAGGGCAATATTCAGAATGGACTTTTTTACATATTATTTTTGGATGTGTTGGTGGCCATTGAATGACTGCTTTTGTTTTCTGTTTTCACGACATGTGCACGGGGATCGCAATGTTGTCACAAAGATCCCCAAAAACTAAAGAAAAAAAACCTTTTAGAAAAAAACTTTACAATATTTCTGGTACTAGGGTGGTTCTGACAAGAGCCGTCGTGTTGGTTGTGTGTATTTGGTTGCTACACATAAGAGCAGTTGCAGAGTTTCAGGTTCCTTAGAAACACCCTGTTGCCTTCATCTGTAAAGTGCACTCCATCATTTCTATAAATTCCATGCATGTCAAAACGCAGATTGTTGTTATAGATACAGCCCATACGATGGTCTCTGAAGAATTCAGGAACAGTTTTAGTAACATGTTTCTTGGTTTTGTCAATCTGTGGACAGAATTGATTTGGCCACTTCCATTTCTGTCTTTGGCATATATTAGAGTACACCAAGACAGTGTGAGGGAAAAGCGACGTCAGTTCTGCAAAGGTTTCTTTCATTAGGATTTCCAGCCCTAACACAGTCAGTGTGCCTAGGTCGTTGCCACCACATTGCACAATCTTGAGGTGAGGAGCTTTGGAATCCACAATGGATTTAACCAAAGCCAGCAACTGATGAAACTTTAACCCTCTCTGGCCAAACCAAGTATTCTGCATATTTGGCAAACCCAAGTCCCTGTCAATACCTCTCTTTTTTGCAGCCTCTTTCGCCCAATAGATATAGTTGTGGCCCACAATCCATACTCTAGCCATTTTGAAATGGAGGAGCAATAGTAGTCAGGAGAAGGCTGGAACTGAATGAGGTAGTTTTCCAAAGGAAAAGCAGTTAAAATGGAGATGTTTTAAAAAATATATATATATATTTCATTGGATGCTGTCAGCATTAAAGTGAATAAAATTAGGTAGTGTGTTGGATGCCTTAGCAAGAGGTCTTATTATTGGCTGTTGTTTAAAAAAGAAATGAAATACACAAGGATATGTTTTTGAATCTATGAAGTAAAGCACACCTGCTGTATCTTATGTGGAAGCAGCATGTTCCTTGTAGAATGTGCTATGAACTTTTGTCCTACAGGTTCCACTGGGTTGCTAGGTACACTGAGCTAAGACTGTATTGGGGGAAAGGTGTTAAAGAGACAAAAAAAAAATTGAGAAGTTGAGGAGTGATGCCACAATGTAAGTAATGGCAAGTTTTAATTTCCAACTCAGGACTATGTAATAAACTGTTCTGTAGTATTTGAATTTCTGAAAAGTGAAGCTAGATATCGGTTTAAACTCCAGTTTTTTTCTGCAATTTCTCTGTGACGATCGCGAAAACATCGCGAAAACGTGGCAACAGGAACCTTCTTTCAAAAGAGAGGGAAAGGGTTAACAGATGCTAACCATTCACAATTGGAGATGCAGTGGTCTAAAATGAATGACATGATCTCATTTGCTGCCTTTCTCATGATGATAGAGTGGAAAGTTGAAAAGGTTGCCATTTTAGATTTGCATTGTATGAGAGTGGTGTAACATTCTTGTGCTTGGTTTTTACAAATCTTAACAGTGTCAAAGTTATGTAGAAAGAGTTAAAACAACAATATAATCTACAAACTGAATTCAGTGGTATGTATATAACTTTGTAATTATTTTAAAAATGTACATTGGAAATGAAGATGTAAATGGGAGTTTGAAATGAAGATCTATATGGTAGTTTGATTAAAAAGAGTATACAGTGATCAGAAAAAATATATGAGATGAATTGTATCCATTAGAGGGTATGTGTTTAAGAGGTTAGTGGTGAATGTTGTGGGAAGTAAGAGAAAAATGAATTAGTGGCAGTTTATTACATTGTGTATTTTATTGAAAAATAACGGTATAGTCTAGTAGAAAGTTGCAATCAGGAATTAAGAATGTTTTAAATGTCTAAACATCATGTGCAGAATAGATACATCTGTCATTTGCATTCTGGGAGTTGTAGTACTTTTCGTAACATTATTAAACAGGAATAGTGTAGTAAGAAATAAAATATGATAACATGTTGCCTGCCTGTATATGAATTAGAAAGAAGTAATACTTGTTAGGTATGTATTGGGAAGTGTTTGTCAAAGTGGTTTTTAACTTATAAGACCACTTTGCATATGCTTAGATGGTGAGATATGTATTTTTGCTTGCACATAGATACATATACTGTGGGACATTTGAGTTTACTTAAAGGTGAAGAGAGGTATACATTTTGGGAAAGATTGCTTGAAGATGTACATCTATTGAGAAATAGCATATATGTTTACATGGTGATCTATGTTCAGTAAGGCTGATGAAAAGGATTAATAGTGCAGAATGCCTCGAGAGTTCTTTTGCTAGCTTCATTTCAAGTGTAACTGTTGTTTGAGATATGCTGAATATATATTTTAGAAGCAGAAAAAAAGTATTTAAGAAATGATGTAGGTATGCCATTCGCAAAACGTTTTGTGATTTGAAAAATTTCAAAATGTTGTTTTCCATTTTAGAAACTTACTGATGCATGTGCACGCTCAGTAACAAAGCAATGTGTGTTTCTAGAGGGCCATGTATGCAATTATATGTCAAGTGTGATACCTAGATTTCACTCACACATACCTCAGAAGAAAAGCATGTATACAGTAAAACAGGTAGTTTGATACTGACAGAAGGAGATAACCAATGATTCAGAGATATAGTGACAACTGTTAAGTATCTAACATCAATGAAGGTACTTTCTCAGTCAGTCAGGCAGCATTCAGGCACTCATGGAATCACCCAGCCACTACTCAAGCAGTCATCAAATCAGTGATTCACTATCCATGGAGTTATTCAGTTATCCAGAAACTAAACATGAACTCTTGCAATCAGGTAGGCAGAAATTATGTAGTCATTGAAGTATGCAGGCGCTACGTATACATTCATCTAATCACCTAGGTACTATCTATTGACTTATGCAATTAACAAGGCTGTAACTATGCAATCATTATAACATTTGTGCAGAACCTATGCAGCCATCTGAACACCCACTTACAACCCTTGCAGTCATTGAAATACTGAGGCACACACGTGCACTGATGAAACACTCAGGCCCTACTCATGCACTCATGTAATTACGTAGAGAGTACCATTGTAGTAAACCTATCACCCATCCAGTACCTATGCAGTCATTTAATTACTGAGCCAATAGTCTTGCACTAATACAATCACCCCATTGGTATACTTACTTTCATCCAATCTCTCAAGCTTTAACAATGGCATCATGCAGTCACTCAGACACTAGTCATGCACTCATCTAATTAGGTAGGCACTACTGATTCACTTATTCCATTCTCCAGGCACTGCCCATGTAGTTATGTAAGCATCCAGGCACTACCTGTACAGTCAACCAAAAAGAAATAGGCAGTATCCAATCACTGAAACACCATTTATCCACTCATCCAATAGGCTAGATGCTATGCATGGGCTTAAACAATCATGTATGCACTACCATGCACTGCATAAATCACCTATATACTTTGTATGCACTCTTGCAATCATTCAGGTACTAGAGATGCACTCCTTTAATCGTCCTACCAGTATCCATGCATGTATTGAAATATTGAAGCATTAGTCACGCACTTGTCGAATCATTCAGGCTCTACTCATGCACTCATCCAAACACCCAGATACTAGTGGTATACTCATGCAAACACGCAGGCAGTAAGTATGCAGATATGGAATGACCCATGGATTTATGACATAGTCAGGGAATCATCTAGGTACTACTTGTATCCTCAGGGACTCACCTAGGCACTACCTATGCACTCATTCAATCATCCAGGGAGTATTGATGTATTCAACCACAAACCCATATATTTTTAAGTTTTACTGAGGAATATGTAGTCTTTAGACAATATGCATGATAGGTTTACTACAATGGTACTCTCTACATAATTACATGAGTGCATGAGTAGAGCCTGAGTGTTTCATTAGTGCACGTGTGTGCCTTAGTATTTCAATGACTGCATGGGTTGTAAATGGGTATTTAGATGGCTGCATAGGTTCTGCACATATGTTATAATGATTGCATAGTTACAGCCTTTTAAATTTAGTGTTAAATTTAAAAAAGTGTAGAAGAAGGAGAGATGCAGTGAAACAGAAAGAACCCATTGAGAGAGTACTTGATAAGGCCTTTGCTTTGAAGAGAAAGCTTTTCATTTTGATTCTAAATAGAATGCAGACTCTTGACAAAACAGTGTTGTGCATGAGGAGACAAAACCAGAAGAAAAGATTAGTGAATAGAAGTAACTGTTGTACAGTTTTTAGTGGAGAATGGATACATACTTCTTGTACAGAGTCTTTTTTAATGAAGAAAGCTATCTCCAGGATAACAAATTAGTTCATGCTATTGATTAAAGAGGAGGAGGTTATGAAATGAAGAATGGTAGTCTATTAGCAAAAGAGGTGATGGTACCTAGAAATGTAGAAGAAGTTATTGCAGAAGAGGTACAAGGAAGGCATAGTCAGGGTACTGTATACAAATTAAATTGTAGTAGTGTTTCTAGTATTAGACAGCAATCCAATGATATCTTAAGAAAAATCCCACGTATCTTTCCAAGGCGAAGTTTAAAACACAAAATAAGTTATACCGCTCATCAATGCGAACTTTAGGTAGGAGGCTGTAATGTGTGAAAATTCCTGCTTTATGTTTAGGAGAAAGTAATAGAGCACTTTTGCATGGTAGCGTAGCATACGTAGAAAAGGTTTGTGGTGATGTGTGCAGTTTCGTTTCTTCGGTTCTGAGCAGGATTCTAGGAAAAATGAAGAGTTGTTAAGAGGAGGAGTTGCAGAACAAGACACATATATTACAGTTGATAGTTTTAAAGAAGAGATTCCAAAATTTGAGACAGTGTTGTGTAAAAAAACAGAGTATGTTTGTTTATGTTGTCGATGCACTTACTAGAAAATTTAAACACAGAGGGGCATATTCTCAAGGAGCTATCGCCAAGTTATCAGCACTTTAACTCATCCAAAGTCGCGCTAAATTTATCGCCCCATTCACAAGCTGGTGCTAACAGCCCATAACACCAGTTTTCCTGCGAAAGCAGTCGCAAAAAACATCGTCACAGATGACCCCGGCAACTAACGCTAATGAGATGCAGAGTAGGCGTTCCCGAGCAAAAAGCCACGACAACACCACAACGCAATATTCTCAACGACCAGCCACATCGGCGATAGTAACACAAAACAGGCGATATGGCGCGTTACCAGCAGGAAATTAACACCTGCTCTGACCTGGTGCAAAGTCGGACATCAACCTGCACAAGAAAAGGGAGCCCAGCCCACAGCCACACCTGAAGAACAGCATCTGCCATGGAGCCACTCACCATGCACGCCGGAGCCCCGAGAGGGCAACAACACCCACCGCCACCACCCCCAGGACCGCCACCCCCCCAACGGACCCCCCGCCCCACCCCCCCGGACCACCACAGAGGCAGCGCAGACAAAGACAGCGGGCCTTCAGGAAATGCACCAGCCCCACAGACCTAACACCAGACAATGCAATGCCCACTACAGGCCCAAAAGGACAACCATCCTCCACATCCTGAACATCATTGCCCACAGGCTGACGGTACCAACACAGCGGACAACCAACATCCCTCTGCAGACAAAGCTGCTGGCTGTGCTGCACCTGCTGGCCTCTGGTCTCCTCCCAAACAACAACCACCCGAGTCGGAGGAGTCTCACAGCCAGCCCCATCCAAGTTCCTCCCACCTGTCCTGGATGCCCTCACCAGCTAGGGACCCCAGCACCCATACGTCCCCCACAATGCACCAGAACAGCTGGAGACCAAGCAAGGACTATATGCCATAGCTGGATCCCCGCACGTGTCGGGGGCAATCGACTGCACACTTGTCCCGCTTGTGCCCCCTGCCAACACCGCACACAATTACCGCAACAGAAAGCACACGCATCCCATCAACGTGCAGGCAATAGTGGACCACAGGGGACTCCTCACCAATGTCATAGCCAACTACCCAGGCAGTGTGCATGATCCCTTCATCTCCCGACAGTCCAACATCAACCAGCGCCTCTAGGATGGCACCCATGGGAATGCACTGCTCGTTGGCAAGTACCAAATGAACACCCCACAATCATGCAACTCACAACTCTGGCACTGCACACGTCACAAAATCACATACAACATGCCAAACAACATGCCCCCCACCAGACACGACAGCACAACTTACTGTGGCAACCTTGGTTAGCCATGTACATGAGCCATCGACGGCATGGCACCTCAGCCACACAATACCGGAATGTGGGGAGAGGTGGGAACCAGGCATGTGCGAAGGAGGCAAGTGACCCATGAATGAGTATGTGCACAATGCCAAGTGTGGCGGAGATGTGCTGGACAGACTGCAGTATGCAGACCACAGACATAGCCATGTCTACATGCACTGCTGGTGTTTGGAGTGTAGTGGACGCAACCATGTCACCCCAGCCAGTGGGGAAGATCGTGGAAATGTAGCTTGTGACGTCCCCCCTCTAAGTGTGTGCGGCGTGGGCTGGCCCGGCTTACGCCAGGCCAGAGCAGGGGTGTGAATAAAAAGCACGTAGCTCTGGGCGTGGTTCTCTTCCGGAATGCCCAACGTGTCTGCCAGGGCAGCGCCTCCCACCCCGCCACGAGGCCGTCGCCGTGAGAGGTGTAGCCTGCGATCCTGTGCGCCTGCTGCACTCCGGGCCGCTGGTCCCCTGACCCGTCATGCCCGCCCCTGCGCAGCCAGGCCTCACTGCTCACCTGTTGACACTGGCGTGTGTCAAAGAGGGCCCACCACGTGCCGGCGCAAGCTCCAAGCCCGAGGCCCGCGACCTTCGCAGCCTCCTCAGACCATCACGCCTCCGCGACACAGGCCCACTTTACTCCTTTTTCGTTGACGTACTCCACCGCTGCCTCGGCCCTACACTACGCTCAAGTAGGTCACACATGTTGAACTGATCCGTGATTTCTGCATGGCGGAGTACATATCATTGTACGCAGGGAGACGAGTAAGAGGAAGACGCAATTCAGTCCGGAGGAGAAAAGGACCATCGTTACAGCGGTGTTCGAACACTGCCAACAACTGCCCTGGTGTCACCAACCCTGTGCATCGCGGGCCAACGACACGTGGCTGTGGGCCCCTGATGACCGCTGCCTCGGGCCTACACTGCGGTCAAGTAGGTCACACATTTGGAACTGAGTCTTGATTACACAATGGCTCAGTACACACTTTATGGCGGAGTTTATATCACTATACTCCCTTCGATGTGGTGACGCAAAGTATGTGCATGGCATCCCAACCACACGTGTCTGTGGGCCCTTGATGACAACGCATTCGGCCTACACTGTGGTTGAGTAGGTCACACATTGGGAATTCAGTCATGAATCATTTATGGCAGACTTGACATCATTATACTGGCCTCATCGCAGACTGCATCCCCTTTCAGCTCCGGTGCCACTAAGTCTGTTCCCCGACATCCATGGCCACTTTCTGGTTGAACTTGGGTGGCGACTGAGTCTATGGAATCGGGGTTGTCTTCATCATCATGTTGGTGATACTGACTATGTGGCCAAAATGAGGCTGTAGCATTCCACTCCTCCATTTGCCGTTTCCGGCCGGCTCCTGCCCTCTGCATCATGCCCTGGAGGACACCTTCCACTGTCCCCCACAAACCTCCGCTACATTCACCTTCGACATCGACGAGGACCCGCTCACCTCGCGTGGCCCTATCTCACTGCACCGCAAGTCACCGTCCCGTGGTGGTGTGCCTGTGCCGGCCGCAGTGCATCCGGGGCCACTAACTCTGTGCAGCTCAAACCATGGCCCCAGTCTGATGGCATGTTGGTTGGCCTCTGGGTCGATGGTCTGGGGGTCATCAACGCCATGTGTCTGTGGCCCTGCGCTGTCCGCTGCCTCCGGCCTCAACTGCGGTCCACCTGGGCTCACACATCAAATCGAGTCCTGACCTGCCCGGACATCGCATCACCGCAGGATGCACACGCCACCACCGCCAGGACCAACTGCAAACGACAGGTGCCAGAGTCGGAAGTGTCTTACTGCCAGACTGTCAGAGTTGCTCACACCTGTCGTGGGTGCCATCATCAGCTTGATACCCTGCTCAGCTCTTCAGGTGCCACTAACTCAGTGCACCACAAATCAAGGAACATTCTGCTTGCATGTTGGGTGAACACTGTACTCCCTCCGGCTACCACCATGATGCTTCACAGTTGTTTCTGTTGTGCTGGTATCTTATGTTTCTGCTTCAATTGTGATCACTGTTCAAGTTGTTGCCAGCACCAACGACTCCATGAGGGCTGGCTTACACTCACCCCACACACATCCAGCACATGCGTCACTGTACATGTGACCATGCCAATAAAGGTGTCGAGCGCACTTCCCCTGGCCAGTTCAACGAACTATCTGTGTGTGTCCGTGTGCTCATGATGTATGCATCAGGGCCCGGCCCCACAACCTTACATCGTGCCGTGTACAGGGGACGCAGCCATGTCACCGCAGGCAGAGGGTGGGACATTGCACATGTTGCATTATCGTCCCCCACTCAATACGTAAGTGGAGTGAACTTGGCTGGCGTACGCCAGTCCGGCATGGGGGTGTGGGTGTTTGTCCCGTGGCTCTGGGTGTGGTTCAGTCCTGGAAATGTGCAAAGGCATGTGTCTCTGTCGCAGTGTGGGTCTCCGTTGGGCAGTGTAGGTGGGACCTGGTGGGACTTAGACACCCACATATGTGATCTGGTTCGGCTTCCATGAGGTAGTACCCCACCCGCACATGTTCGGCCACCCCCTTCTGGCAGTCTGACACCTGGCCTTGGAATGCGATGTGTGCTTCGGTGGGTTGCTGGGAGCCAGCCGGGGTGGTGGGTGTGTCCAGCTGTGTTGTCTGTGCAGGGGGTGGGGTATCCTCGATGCAGCAGTGCTGCCCTGCTCCTGGAGGTCGATTGCCTAAGATGTCCATGGACTGGTGTGGGGCGTAGGTGTCGGAAGTGTGGTGGTCCTCTTCAGCATCACTGTAGAGTTGTCTGGTCTGCTCTGCTGGAGGTGTTGTTTGTCCCTCTGCAATGTGAAGGGGAGATGCTTGTTGACATTGTGTTGGCATGTATGTTGCCGCATTGTTCAAGTTTACATTCAGACTTCATGACAATGTACATTGTGACTGTTTGGGAGGGACGGACTATTTGATGCAGGACAGTGGACATTTGGACTACATGACATAGGTGAGGTTGTACACGTACATTTGCATCTCACAGTTTCCTGCTATGTCAGATGTGATTGGCCATTTTCTACGCACAGGCGGAATCAGTTGTGTCCTCTGTTCTGCAGTGTAGGTGTTGGACTGTGTACCACATTGTCGTCCATGTGGGTGTGCTGTAATTGCTATGTGTGTGTGCTGCTTTGTGTGGGAGTCACACCTGCAGCTGTGATTTTGCTGCCCCTTATCCCTTGGAGGCGGTGTGCCTTTGGCTTTTGTGCTTTTGAGGTGCTGTGATGTTGGCGACTTGGGTCATTTGTGCTCTTGGACGGTTTTGGTACTCCTGTGCATTGTTTGTCTGCAGATGTGTTGTTGACGTCAGTGGTTGTTTGTGCAGGTGGATGTGTCAGAGTGTGACCTGCTCCTTTCCGGATGTGGTCCACACTCAGCCACCTCAGTCTTATGGCGTGCCAAAATGAGGCTGTAGCATTCCACTCCTCCATTTGCCGTTTCCGGCCGGCTCCTGCCCTCTGCATCATGCCCTGGAGGACACCTTCCACTGTCCCCCACAAACCTCCGCTACATTCACCTTCGACATCGACGAGGACCCGCTCACCTCGCGTGGCCCTATCTCACTGCACCGCAAGTCACCGTCCCATGGTGGTGTGCCTGTGCCGGCCGCAGTGCATCCGGGGCCACTAACTCTGTGCAGCTCAAACCATGGCCCCAGTCTGATGGCATGTTGGTTGGCCTCTGGGTCGATGGTCTGGGGGTCATCAACGCCATGTGTCTGTGGCCCTGCGCTGTCCGCTGCCTCCAGCCTCAACTGCGGTCCACCTGGGCTCACACATCAAATCGAGTCCTGACCTGCCCGGACGTCGCATCACCGCAGGATGCACACGCCACCACCGCCAGGACCAACTGCAAACGACAGGTGCCAGAGTCGGAAGTGTCTTACTGCCAGACTGTCAGAGTTGCTCACACCTGACGTGGGTGCCATCATCAGCTTGATACCCTGCTCAGCTCTTCAGGTGCCACTAACTCAGTGCACCACAAATCAAGGAACATTCTGCTTGCTTGTTGGGTGAACACTGTACTCCCTCCGGCTACCACCATGATGCTTCACAGTTGTTTCTGTTGTGCTGGTATCTTATGTTTCTGCTTCAATTGTGATCACTGTTCAAGTTGTTGCCAGCACCAACGACTCCATGAGGGCTGGCTTACACTCACCCCACACACATCCAGCACATGCGTCACTGTACATGTGACCATGCCAATAAAGGTGTCGAGCGCACTTCCCCCTGGCCAGTTCAACGAACTATCTGTGTGTGTCCGTGTGCTCATGATGTATGCATCAGGGCCCCGGCCCCACAACCTTACATCGTGCCGTGTACAGGGGACGCAGCCATGTCACCGCAGGCAGAGGGTGGGACATTGCACATGTTGCATTATCGTCCCCCACTCAATACGTAAGTGGAGTGAACTTGGCTGGCGTACGCCAGTCCGGCATGGGGGTGTGGGTGTTTGTCCCGTGGCTCTGGGTGTGGTTCAGTCCTGGAAATGTGCAAAGGCATGTGTCTCTGTCGCAGTGTGGGTCTCCGTTGGGCAGTGTAGGTGGGACCTGGTGGGACTTAGACACCCACATATGTGATCTGGTTCGGCTTCCATGAGGTAGTACCCCACCCGCACATGTTCGGCCACCCCCTTCTGGCAGTCTGACACCTGGCCTTGGAATGCGATGTGTGCTTCGGTGGGTTGCTGGGAGCCAGCCGGGGTGGTGGGTGTGTCCAGCTGTGTTGTCTGTGCAGGGGGTGGGGTATCCTCGATGCAGCAGTGCTGCCCTGCTCCTGGAGGTCGATTGCCTAAGATGTCCATGGACTGGTGTGGGGCGTAGGTGTCGGAAGTGTGGTGGTCCTCTTCAGCATCACTGTAGAGTTGTCTGGTCTGCTCTGCTGGAGGTGTTGTTTGTCCCTCTGCAATGTGAAGGGAGATGCTTGTTGACATTGTGTTGGCATGTATGTTGCCGCATTGTTCAAGTTTACATTCAGACTTCATGACAATGTACATTGTGACTGTTTGGGAGGGGCGGACTATTTGATGCAGGACAGTGGACATTTGGACTACATGACATAGGTGAGGTTGTACACGTACATTTGCATCTCACAGTTTCCTGCTATGTCAGATGTGATTGGCCATTTTCTACGCACAGGTGGAATCAGTTGTGTCCTCTGTTCTGCAGTGTAGGTGTTGGACTGTGTACCACATTGTCGTCCATGTGGGTGTGCTGTAATTGCTATGTGTGTGTGCTGCTTTGTGTGGGAGTCACACCTGCAGCTGTGATTTTGCTGCCCCTTATCCCTTGGAGGCGGTGTGCCTTTGGCTTTTGTGCTTTTGAGGTGCTGTGATGTTGGAATCACTGACAAAATATCGAAGGTCAAAAAATCGACCTACAAAAATATCGCAACAAAAATATCGATGTCAAGAATATCGACATCCTATCTACAACATGGTAAGTACAAAAATATCGGGAAAAAAATATCGATGTCAAAAATATCGTAATCAAAAATATCGTTTTTTTTTTTTTTAAATAATATGTAAAATAAACTAAATAATACTTATAATTTAAATAAACATAGTTAAAAATATTTGATAATATTTAAAATTAATAAGTAACATATATAATTAAATAAAACATTAATTAAACATATACATATAATATATAATATACTTACTTAATAAGTTTGAATAATTATTTTAATAAATTGTAAATTATTAAAAAATATTATAAATTATAAATACATCTATACACATAAAACAATAACATAAATAAAAATTAAATAATTATGTATAACAAATTAAAAAAGTTAAATTTACTTTTAATATTTTTAAAATTAATTATATACTATATTAACTAAAATAATACAAAAAATATTAAGTAGCGTAGGGAATAAAATTACTATTACAACTCCCAAAAAAACAACAGTACAGAAAAATGTTGGATAGCGTAGGGGTAAAAATTACTATTCCCACTCCAGAGAGTGCAACAGTAGGGAAAGTGTTGGATAGCGTAGGGGTAAAAATTACTATTCCCACTCCAGAGAGTGCAACAGTAGGGAAAGTGTTGGATAGCGTAGGGGTAAAAATTACTATTCCCACTCCAGAGAGTGCAACAGTAGGGAAAGTGTTGGATAGCGTAGGGGTAAAAATTACTATTCCCACTCCAGGGAGTGCAACAGTAGGGAAAGTGTTGGATAGCGTAGGGGTAAAAATTACTATTCCCACTCCAGAGAGTGCAACAGTAGGGAAAGTGTTGGATAGCGTAGGGGTAAAAATTACTATTCCAACTCCAGAGAGTGCAACAGTAGAGAAAGTGTTGGATAGCGTAGGGGTAAAAATTACTATTCCCACTCCAGGGAGTGCAACAGTAGGGAAAGTGTTGGATAGCGTAGGGGTAAAAATTACTATTCCAACTCCAGAGAGTGCAACAGTAGGGAAAGTGTTGGATAGCGTAGGGGTAAAAATTACTATTCCCACTGCAGGGAGTGCAACAGTAGGGAAAGTGTTGGATAGCGTAGGGGTAAAAATTACTATTCCCACTCCAGAGTGTGCAACAGTAGGGAAAGTGTTGGATAGCGTAGGGGTAAAAATTACTATTCCCACTCCAGAGAGTGCAACAGTAGGGAAAGTGTTGGATAGCGTAGGGGTAAAAATTACTATTCCCACTCCAGGGAGTGCAACAGTAGGGAAAGTGTTGGATAGCGTAGGGGTAAAAATTACTATTCCCACTCCAGAGAGTGCAACAGTAGGGAAAGTGTTGGATAGCGTAGAAGTGACAAATAACATACTTAGAAATAAATTAATTTTTTTAAAATAATTAATGAATTATTAAATACCAATAATAATTTATTAAAAACATAATTACCAATAGAAAATTTATTAACAATACATTAATAATAAATACCAATAAATAATAATTAATGAATATTAATTAAATTTATCAATAAATAATATTTAATAATATTTAATTACCAATTAATGATAAAACAACAATAAATTAATTCTCAATACCCAAAAATAAATTTAATAATTACTTAATTAGATTTCAATTACTTCCAAAACTATTCCCCTATAAACGCACAACACACTCCAATGATAAAATACACTTAACATAATGATCAATTAATCAATTAATAAAAATGAATAACTAATTAATAATTAATTACCAATTAATAATTGATTACCAATTATCAATTAGTTAACACTAATATAATTATCAATACCAATTAATTAAAATAAATTATAAATTAATTGCATTTAAATTACATATTGATTAATTAATCAATTAATAAAAATTAATCACCAATTAATTAAAATTAATTACCAATTATTAATTAATTAACAATTATATAATTATCAATAACAATTAATTAAAATAAATTATAACTTAATTAAATTTAAATTACATGATAATCAATTAATCAATTAATAAAAATTAATAACCAATTAATTAAAATTAATTACCAATTATTAATTAATTAACAATAATATATTTATCAATACCAATTAATTAAAATAAATTATAACTTAATTACAATTAAATTACTTCCCACCCTATTCCCCTATAAACCCACAACCCGCTACAGAACTTAAACGCAAAAAATATTTAAAATTAATTTATAATTCCTAAAAATTAATAATTAATTTAGTATAATTAAATTACTTCCCACCCTATTCCCCTATAAACCCACAACCCGCTACAGTACAAAAAAAAAAAAATAACTTAAAAAAATAAATTTATTAACATATAAAAATTGTATACATATATTTTTAAACAATTACAACACTTAACAAAAACACATATAACACATACATATTAAAAACATAACAAAATACATAACAATAATACAAATATCGATATTAGTAACATCGATATTAGTAACATCGATATATTTGATTTCGATATTACTAACTTCGATATTACTTACATCGATATTAAAAAATTCGATATTACTTACCTTAGGGTCGATATTCTGTCCATCGATATTCTGTCCCTTCGATATTCTTTCCCTTCGATATTTAAACTTCGATATTTTTGTATGTCGATATAATTTTTCCGATATTTTGACTGCCCACCGTGATGTTGGCGACTTGGGTCATTTGTGCTCTTGGACGGTTTTGGTACTCCTGTGCATTGTTTGTCTGCAGATGTGTTGTTGACGTCAGTGGTTGTTTGTGCAGGTGGATGTGTCAGAGTGTGACCTGCTCCTTTCCGGATGTGGTCCACACTCAGCCACCTCAGTCTTATGGCGTGCCAAAATGAGGCTGTAGCATTCCACTCCTCCATTTGCCGTTTCCGGCCGGCTCCTGCCCTCTGCATCATGCCCTGGAGGACACCTTCCACTGTCCCCCACAAACCTCCGCTACATTCACCTTCGACATCGACGAGGACCCGCTCACCTCGCGTGGCCCTATCTCACTGCACCGCAAGTCACCGTCCCATGGTGGTGTGCCTGTGCCGGCCGCAGTGCATCCGGGGCCACTAACTCTGTGCAGCTCAAACCATGGCCCCAGTCTGATGGCATGTTGGTTGGCCTCTGGGTCGATGGTCTGGGGGTCATCAACGCCATGTGTCTGTGGCCCTGCGCTGTCCGCTGCCTACAGCCTCAACTGCGGTCCACCTGGGCTCACACATCAAATCGAGTCCTGACCTGCCCGGACGTCGCATCACCGCAGGATGCACACGCCACCACCGCCAGGACCAACTGCAAACGACAGGTGCCAGAGTCGGAAGTGTCTTACTGCCAGACTGTCAGAGTTGCTCACACCTGTCGTGGGTGCCATCATCAGCTTGATACCCTGCTCAGCTCTTCAGGTGCCACTAACTCAGTGCACCACAAATCAAGGAACATTCTGCTTGCTTGTTGGGTGAACACTGTACTCCCTCCGGCTACCACCATGATGCTTCACAGTTGTTTCTGTTGTGCTGGTATCTTATGTTTCTGCTTCAATTGTGATCACTGTTCAAGTTGTTGCCAGCACCAACGACTCCATGAGGGCTGGCTTACACTCACCCCACACACATCCAGCACATGCGTCACTGTACATGTGACCATGCCAATAAAGGTGTCGAGCGCACTTGCCCGTGGCCAGTTCAACAAACTATCTGTGTGTGTCCGTGTGCTCATGATGTATGCATCAGGGCCCCGGCCCCACAACCTTACATCGTGCCGTGTACAGGGGACGCAGCCATGTCACCGCAGGCAGAGGGTGGGACATTGCACATGTTGCATTATCGTCCCCCACTCAATACGTAAGTGGAGTGAACTTGGCTGGCATACGCCAGTCCGGCATGGGGGTGTGGGTGTTTGTCCCGTGGCTCTGGGTGTGGTTCAGTCCTGGAAATGTGCAAAGGCATGTGTCTCTGTCGCAGTGTGGGTCTCCATTGGGCAGTGTAGGTGGGACCTGGTGGGACTTAGACACCCACATATGTGATCTGGTTCGGCTTCCATGAGGTAGTACCCCACCCGCACATGTTCGGCCACCCCCTTCTGGCAGTCTGACACCTGGCCTTGGAATGCGATGTGTGCTTCGGTGGGTTGCTGGGAGCCAGCCGGGGTGGTGGGTGTGTCCAGCTGTGTTGTCTGTGCAGGGGGTGGGGTATCCTCGATGCAGCAGTGCTGCCCTGCTCCTGGAGGTCGATTGCCTAAGATGTCCATGGACTGGTGTGGGGCGTAGGTGTCGGAAGTGTGGTGGTCCTCTTCAGCATCACTGTAGAGTTGTCTGGTCTGCTCTTCTGGAGGTGTTGTTTGTCCCTCTGCAATGTGAAGGGAGATGCTTGTTGACATTGTGTTGGCATGTATGTTGCCGCATTGTTCAAGTTTACATTCAGACTTCATGACAATGTACATTGTGACTGTTTGGGAGGGCGGACTATTTGATGCAGGACAGTGGACATTTGGACTACATGACATAGGTGAGGTTGTACACGTACATTTGCATCTCACAGTTTCCTGCTATGTCAGATGTGATTGGCCATTTTCTACGCACAGGCGGAATCAGTTGTGTCCTCTGTTCTGCAGTGTAGGTGTTGGACTGTGTACCACATTGTCGTCCATGTGGGTGTGCTGTAATTGCTATGTGTGTGTGCTGCTTTGTGTGGGAGTCACACCTGCAGCTGTGATTTTGCTGCCCCTTATCCCTTGGAGGCGGTGTGCCTTTGGCTTTTGTGCTTTTGAGGTGCTGTGATGTTGGCGACTTGGGTCATTTGTGCTCTTGGACGGTTTTGGTACTCCTGTGCATTGTTTGTCTGCAGATGTGTTGTTGACGTCAGTGGTTGTTTGTGCAGGTGGATGTGTCAGAGTGTGACCTGCTCCTTTCCGGATGTGGTCCACACTCAGCCACCTCAGTCTTATGGCGTGCACAGTGTCATGGTGATTGTACTGCAGCCATGCTGCTGGTCATGTGGTGTCACTTGCATTGTCAGTGTGGCTCTCACATATGCATCTTTGCTGTGTTTCGCACGGGTGCATGTGTGTGTTGTGTAATTGGGGCCTACTTGATGTTTGTATGTGTGCTGCAGTGTGCCACGGGGATCAGGGACATGACCCAGGGTTATTGTGGGTGTGCTACACGTCGTTGTGCATGTGTGCCATTGTGCCCGTCCCACCCCCGTCCCCACGGTCCCTGTTCGTTACTCACCCTGTTGATGTTGTGTCAGGTCATGTCGAGCAGTGTCCGGACTCCCGACTCCTTGCACCGTCTCCACACTGATGACTGTGGGCGCCATTTGCTCCAACTCCTCCTGTGGTGGAGGACTCCCACCTCCATTCGCCGTTGCTGCCTTCCTGTTTGCCTAGCAGTTCGGTCTGGACTGTTCCCAAGGGGCACAGGGTCAAGACTGATTTGTATATGGCTGGGTCCAAACTGGGGTAGCGTAGTGGGCAAAAGAACAATGGATTTAACCCAGATCTTTTGACTGGGGGAGAATGTTTGCATTGTCAGCATTCCGTCCATCATTTGTTTGCTGTAACACTTTTCGCCCTAAGTGGGATGGGTATGCCCAGACGTGGGTCCCTTGCTCACTGCGCCACTGGATTCAAGCTAGCCTGGCTGAAGAAGGGTGACATACCCTGAAACCGGTCCCAGGATGCTTGTTTCCTATCCAGGGAGGACCTGGCCTGGCAGTTCGGTCTGGACTGTTCCCATGGGGCACAGGGTCAAGACTGATTTGTATATGGCTGGGTCCAAACTGGGGTGGCGTAGTGGGCAAAAGAACAATGGATTTAACCCAGATCTTTTGACTGGGGGAGAATGTTTGCATTGCCAGCATTCCGTCCATCATTTGTTTGCTGTAACACTTTTCGCCCTAAGTGGGATGGGTATGCCCAGACGTGGGTCCCTTGCTCACTGCGCCACTGGATTCAAGCTAGCCTGGCTGAAGAAGGGTGACATACCCTGAAACCGGTCCCAGGATGCTTGTTTCCTGTCCAGGGAGGACCTGGCCTGGCAGTTCGGTCTGGACTGTTCCCATGGGGCAAAGGGTCAAGACTGATTTGTATATGGCTGGGTCCAAACTGGGGTGGCGTACTGGGCAAAAGAACAATGGATTTAACCCAGATCTTTTGACTGGGGGAGAATGTTTGCATTGTCAGCATTCCGTCCATCATTTTTTTGCTGTAACACTTTTCGCCCTAAGTGGGATGGGTATGCCCAGACGTGGGTCCCTTGCTCACTGCGCCACTGGATTCAAGCTAGCCTGGCTGAAGAAGGGTGACATACCCTGAAACCGGTCCCAGGATGCTTGTTTCCTGTCCAGGGAGGACCTGGCCTGGCAGTTCGGTCTGGACTGTTCCCATGGGGCACAGGGTCAAGACTAATTTGTATATGGCTGGGTCCAAACTGGGGTGGCGTAGTGGGAAAAAGAACGATGGATTTAACCCAGATCTTTTGACTGGGGGAGAATGTTTGCATTGTCAGCATTCTGCCCATCATTTGTTTGCTGTAACACTTTTCGCCCTAAGTGGGATGGGTATGCCCAGACGTGGGTCCCTTGCTCACTGCGCCACTGGATTCAAGTTAGCCTGCCTGAAGAAGGGTGACATACCCTGAAACCAGTCCCAGGATGCTTGTTTCCTGTCCAGGGAGGACCTGGCCTGGCAGTTCGGTCTGGACTGTTCCCATGGGGCACAGGGTCAAGACTGATTTGTATATGGCTGGGTCCAAACTGGGGTGGCGTAGTGGGAAAAATAACGATGGATTTAACCCAGATCTTTTGACTGGGGGAGAATGTTTGCATTGTCAGCATTCCGTCCATCATTTGTTTGCTGTAACACTTTTCGCCCTAAATGGGATGGGTCTGCCCAGATGTGGGTCCCTTGCTCACTCCGCCACTGGATTCAAGCTAGCCTGGCTGAAGAAGGGTGACATACCCTGAAACCGGTCCCAGGATGCTTGTTTCCTGTCCAGGGAGGACCTGGCCTGGCAGTTCGGTCTGGACTGTTCCCATGGGGCACAGGGTCAAGACTGATTTGTATATGGCTGGGTCCAAACTGGGGTGGCGTAATGGGCAAAAGAACGATGGATTTAACCCAGATCTTTTGACTGGGGGAGAATGTTTGCATTGTCAGCATTCCGTCCATCATTTGTTTGCTGTAACACTTTTCGCCCTAAGTGGGATGGGTATGCCCAGACGTGGGTCCCTTGCTCACTGCGCCACTGAATTCAAGCTAGCCTGGCTGAAGAAGGGTGACATACCCTGAAACCGGTCCCAGGATGCTTGTTTCCTGTCCAGGGAGGACCTGGCCTGGCAATTCCCTCTGGCCTGTTCCCATGTGGCACGGGGTCAAGACTGATTTGTATATGGTTGTGTCCAAACTGGGGTGGCGTAGTGGGCAAAAGAACGATGGATTTAACCCAGATCTTTTGACTGGGGGAGAATGTTTGCATTGTCAGCATTCCGTCCATCATTTGTTTGCTGTAACACTTTTCGCCCTAAGTGGGATGGGTATGCCCAGATGTGGGTCCCTTGCTCACTGCGCCACTGGATTCAAGCTAGCCTGGCTGAAGAAGGTTGACATACCCTGAAACTGGTCCGAGGATGCTTGTTTCCTATCCAGGGAGGACCTGGCCTGGCAGTTCGGTCTGGACTGTTCCCATGGGGCACACGGTCAAGACTGATTTGTATATGGCTGGGTCCAAACTGGGATGGCGTAGTGGGTAAAAGAACAATAGATTTAACCCAGATCGTTTGACTGGGGGAGAATGTTTGCATTGTCAGCATTCCATCCATCATTTGTTTGCTGTAACACTTTTCGCCCTAAGTGGGATGGGTATGCCCAGACGTGGGTCCCTTGCTCACTGCGCCACTGGATTCAAGCTAGCCTGGCTGACGAAGGGTGACATACCCTGAAACCGGTCCCAGGATGCTTGTTTCCTGTCCATGGAGGACCTGGCCTGGCAGTTCGGTCTGGACTGTTCCCATGGGGCACAGGGTCAAGACTGATTTGTATATGGCTGGGTCCAAACTGGGGTGGCGTAATGGGCAAAAGAACGATGGATTTAACCCAGATCTTTTGACTGGGGGAGAATGTTTGCATTTTCAGCATTCCGTCCATCATTTGTTTGCTGTAACACTTTTCACCCTAAGTGGGATGGGTATGCCCAGACGTGGGTCCCTTGCTCACTGCGCCACTGGATTCAAGCTAGCCTGGCTGAAGAAGGGTGACATACCCTGAAACGGGTCCCAGGATGCTTGTTTCCTGTCCAGGGAGGACCTGGCCTGGCAGTTCGGTCTGAACTGTTCCCATGGGGAACAGGGTCAACATTGATTTGTATATGGCTGGGTCCAAACTGGGGTGGCGTAGTGGGCAAAAGAACGATGGATTTAACCCAGATCTTTTGACTGGGGGAGAATGTTTGCATTGTCAGCATTCCGTCCATCATTTGTTTGCTGTAACACTTTTCGCCCTAAGTGGGATGGGTATGCCCAGACGTGGGTCCCTTGCTCACTGCGCCACTGCATTCAAGCTAGCCTGGCTGAAGAAGGGTGGCATACCCTGAAACCGGTCCCAGGATGCTTGTTTCCTGTCCAGGGAGGACCTGGCCTGGCAGTTCGGTCTGGACTGTTCCCATGGGGCACAGGGTCAAGACTGATTTGTATATGGCTGGGTCCAAACTGGGGTGGCGTAGTGGGCAAAAGAACGATGGATTTAACCCAGATCTTTTGACTGGGGGAGAATGTTTGCATTGTCAGCATTCCGTCCATCATTTGTTTGCTGTAACACTTTTCGCCCTAAGTGGGATGGGTATGCCCAGACGTGGGTCCCTTGCTCACTGCGCCACTGGATTCAAGCTAGCCTGGCTGAAGAAGGGTGACATACCCTGAAACCGGTCCCAGGATGCTTGTTTCCTGTCCAGGGAGGACCTGGCCTGGCAGTTCGGTCTGGACTGTTCCCATGGGGCACAGGGTCAAGACTGATTTGTATATGGCTGGGTCCAAACTGGGGTGGCGTAGTGGGCAAAAGAACGATGGATTTAACCCAGATCTTTTGACTGGGGGAGAATGTTTGCATTGTCAGCATTCCGTCCATCATTTGTTTGCTGTAACACTTTTCGCCCTAAGTGGGATGGGTATGCCCAGATGTGGGTCCCTTGCTCACTGCGCCACTGGATTCAAGCTAGCCTGGCTGAAGAAGGTTGACATACCCTGAAACTGGTCCGAGGATGCTTGTTTCCTGTCCAGGGAGGACCTGGCCTGGCAGTTCGGTCTGGACTGTTCCCATGGGGCACACGGTCAAGACTGATTTGTATATGGCTGGGTCCAAACTGGGATGGCGTAGTGGGCAAAAGAACAATAGATTTAACCCAGATCTTTTGACTGGGGGAGAATGTTTGCATTGTCAGCATTCCATCCATCATTTGTTTGCTGTAACACTTTTCGCCCTAAGTGGGATGGGTATGCCCAGACGTGGGTCCCTTGCTCACTGCGCCACTGGATTCAAGCTAGCCTGGCTGAAGAAGGGTGACATACCCTGAAACCGGTCCCAGGATGCTTGTTTCCTGTCCAGGGAGGACCTGGCCTGGCAGTTCGGTCTGGACTGTTCCCATGGGGCACAGGGTCAAGACTGATTTGTATATGGCTGGGTCCAAACTGGGGTGGCGTAGTGGGCAAAAGAACGATGGATTTAACCCAGATCTTTTGACTGGGGGAGAATGTTTGCATTGTCAGCATTCCGTCCATCATTTGTTTGCTGTAACACTTTTCGCCCTAAGTGGGATGGGTATGCCCAGACGTGGGTCCCTTGCTCACTGCGCCACTGGATTCAAGCTAGCCTGGCTGAAGAAGGGTGACATACCCTGAAACCGGTCCCAGGATGCTTGTTTCCTGTCCAGGGAGCACCTTGCCTGGCAGTTTGGTCTGGACTGTTCACATGGGGCACAGGGTCAAGATTGATTTGTATATGGCTGGGTCCAAACTGGGGTGGCGTAGTGGGCAAAAGAACGATGGATTTAACCCAGATCTTTTGACTGGGGGAGAATGTTTGCATTGTCAGCATTCCGTCCATCATTTGTTTGCTGTAACACTTTTCGCCCTAAGTGGGATGGGTATGCCCAGACGTGGGTCCCTTGCTCACTGCGCCACTGGATTCAAGCTAGCCTGGCTGAAGAAGGGTGACATACCCTGAAACCGGTCCCAGGATGCTTGTTTCCTGTCCAGGGAGGACCTGGCCTGGCAGTTCGGTCTGGACTGTTCCCATGGGGCACAGGGTCAAGACTGATTTGTATATGGCTGGGTCCAAACTGGGGTGGCGTAGTGGGCAAAAGAACGATGGATTTAACCCAGATCTTTTGACTGGGGGAGAATGTTTGCATTGTCAGCATTCCGTCCATCATTTGTTTGCTGTAACACTTTTCGCCCTAAGTGGGATGGGTATGCCCAGACGTGGGTCCCTTGCTCACTGCGCCACTGGATTCAAGCTAGCCTGGCTGAAGAAGGGTGACATACCCTGAAACCGGTCCCAGGATGCTTGTTTCCTGTCCAGGGAGGACCTGGCCTGGCAGTTCGGTCTGGACTGTTCCCATGGGGCACAGGGTCAAGACTGATTTGTATATGGCTGGGTCCAAACTGGGGTGGCGTAGTGGGCAAAAGAACGATGGATTTAACCCAGATCTTTTGACTGGGGGAGAATGTTTGCATTGTCAGCATTCCGTCCATCATTTGTTTGCTGTAACACTTTTCGCCCTAAGTGGGATGGGTATGCCCAGACGTGGGTCCCTTGCTCACTGCGCCACTGGATTCAAGCTAGCCTGGCTGAAGAAGGGTGACATACCCTGAAACCGGTCCCAGGATGCTTGTTTCCTGTCCAGGGAGGACCTGGCCTGGCAGTTCGGTCTGGACTGTTCCCATGGGGCACAGGGTCAAGACTGATTTGTATATGGCTGGGTCCAAACTGGGGTGGCATAGTGGGCAAAAGAACGATGGATTTAACCCAGATCTTTTGACTGGGGGAGAATGTTTGCATTGTCAGCATTCCGCCCATCATTTGTTTGCTGTAACACTTTTCGCCCTAAGTGGGATGGGTATGCCCAGACGTGGGTCCCTTGCTCACTGCGCCACTGGATTCAAGCTAGCCTGGCTGAAGAAGGGTGACATACCCTGAAACCGGTCCCAGGATGCTTGTTTCCTGTCCAGGGAGGACCTGGCCTGGCAGTTCGGTCTGGACTGTTCCCATGGGGCACAGGGTCAAGACTGATTTGTATATGGCTGGGTCCAAACTGGGGTGGCGTAGTGGGCAAAAGAACCATGGATTTAACCCAGATCTTTTGACTGGGGGAGAATGTTTGCATTGTCAGCATTCCGTCCATCATTTGTTTGCTGTAACACTTTTCGCCCTAAGTGGGATGGGTATGCCCAGATGTGGGTCCCTTGCTCACTCCGCCACTGGATTCAAGCTAGCCTGGCTGAAGAAGGGTGACATACCCTGAAACCGGTCCCAGGATGCTTGTTTCCTGTCCAGGGAGGACCTGGCCTGGCAGTTCGGTCTGGACTGTTCCCATGGGGCACAGGGTCAAGACTGATTTGTATATGGCTGGGTCCAAACTGGGGTGGCGTAATGGGCAAAAGAACGATGGATTTAACCCAGATCTTTTGACTGGGGGAGAATGTTTGCATTGTCAGCATTCCGTCCATCATTTGTTTGCTGTAACACTTTTCGCCCTAAGTGGGATGGGTATGCCCAGACGTGGGTCCCTTGCTCACTGCGCCACTGGATTCAAGCTAGCCTGGCTGAAGAAGGGTGACATACCCTGAAACCGGTCCCAGGATGCTTGTTTCCTGTCCAGGGAGGACCTGGCCTGGCAGTTCGCTCTGGACTGTTCCCATGGGGCACAGGGTCAAGACTGATTTGTATATGGCTGGGTCCAAACTGGGGTGGCGTAGTGGGCAAAAGAACGATGGATTTAACCCAGATCTTTTGACTGGGGAGAATGTTTGCATTGTCAGCATTCCGTCCATCATTTGTTTGCTGTAACACTTTTCGCCCTAAGTGGGATGGGTATGCCCAGATGTGGGTCCCTCACTCACTGCGCCACTGGATTCAAGCTAGCCTGGCTGAAGAAGGGTGACATACCCTGAAACTGGTCCCAGGATGCTTGTTTCCTCTCCAGGGAGGACCTGGCCTGGCAGTTCGGTCTGGACTGTTCCCATGGGGCACAGGGTCAAGACTGATTTGTATATGGCTGGGTCCAAACTGGGATGGCGTAGTGGGCAAAAGAACGATGGATTTAACCCAGATCTTTTGACTGGGGGAGAATGTTTGCATTGTCAGCATTCCGTCCATCATTTGTTTGCTGTAACACTTTTCGCCCTAAGTGGGATGGGTATGCCCAGACGTGGGTCCCTTGCTCACTGCGCCACTGGATTCAAGCTAGCCTGGCTGAAGAAGGGTGACATACCCTGAAACCGGTCCCAGGATGCTTGTTTCCTGTCCAGGGAGGACCTGGCCTGGCAGTTCGGTCTGGACTGTTCCCATGGGGCACAGGGTCAAGACTGATTTGTATATGGCTGGGTCCAAACTGGGGTGGCGTAGTGGGCAAAAGAACGATGGATTTAACCCAGATCTTTTGACTGGGGGAGAATGTTTGCATTGTCAGCATTCCGTCCATCATTTGTTTGCTGTAACACTTTTCGCCCTAAGTGGGATGGGTATGCCCAGACGTGGGTCCCTTGCTCACTGCGCCACTGGATTCAAGCTAGCCTGGCTGAAGAAGGGTGACATACCCTGAAACCGGTCCCAGGATGCTTGTTTCCTGTCCAGGGAGGACCTGGCCTGGCAGTTCGGTCTGGACTGTTCCCATGGGGCACAGGGTCAAGACTGATTTGTATATGGCTGGGTCCAAACTGGGGTGGCGTAGTGGGCAAAAGAACGATGGATTTAACCCAGATCTTTTGACTGGGGGAGAATGTTTGCATTGTCAGCATTCCGTCCATCATTTGTTTGCTGTAACACTTTTCGCCCTAAGTGGGATGGGTATGCCCAGACGTGGGTCCCTTGCTCACTGCGCCACTGGATTCAAGCTAGCCTGGCTGAAGAAGGGTGACATACCCTGAAACCGGTCCCAGGATGCTTGTTTCCTGTCCAGGGAGGACCTGGCCTGGCAGTTCGGTCTGGACTGTTCCCATGGGGCACAGGGTCAAGACTGATTTGTATATGGCTGGGTCCAAACTGGGGTGGCGTAGTGGGCAAAAGAACGATGGATTTAACCCAGATCTTTTGACTGGGGGAGAATATTTGCATTGTCAGCATTCCGTCCCTCATTTGTTTGCTGTAACACTTTTCGCCCTAAGTGGGATGGGTATGCCCAGACGTGGGTCCCTTGCTCACTGCGCCACTGGATTCAAGCTAGCCTGGCTGAAGAAGGGTGACATACCCTGAAACCGGTCCCAGGATGCTTGTTTCCTGTCCAGGGGGGACCTGGCCTGGCAGTTCGGTCTGGACTGTTCCCATGGGGCACAGGGTCAAGACTGATTTGTATATGGCTGGGTCCAAACTGGGGTGGCGTAGTGTGCAAAAGAACGATGAATTTAACCCAGATCTTTTGACTGGGGGAGAATGTTTGCATTGTCAGCATTCCGTCCATCATTTGTTTGCTGTAACACTTTTCGCCCTAAGTGGGATGGGTATGCCCAGACGTGGGTCCCTCGCTCACTGCGCCACTGGATTCAAGCTAGCCTGGCTGAAGAAGGGTGACATACCCTGAAACCGATCCCAGGATGCTTGTTTCCTGTCCAGGGAGGACCTGGCCTGGCAGTTCGGTCTGGACTGTTCCCATGGGGCACAGGGTCAAGACTGATTTGTATATGGCTGGGTCCAAACTGGGGTGGCGTAGTGGGCAAAAGAACAATGGATTTAACCCAGATCTTTTGACTGGGGGAGAATGTTTGCATTGTCAGCATTCCGTCCATCATTTGTTTGCTGTAACACTTTTCGCCCTAAGTGGGATGGGTATGCCCAGATGTGGGTCCCTTGCTCACTGCGCCACTGGATTCAAGCTAGCCTGGCTGAAGAAGGTTGACATACCCTGAAACTGGTCCGAGGATGCTTGTTTCCTGTCCAGGGAGGACCTGGACTGGCAGTTCGGTCTGGACTGTTCCCATGGGGCACAGGGTCAAGACTGATTTGTATATGGCTGGGTCCAAACTGGGGTGGCGTAGTGGGCAAAAGAACGATGGAATTAACCCAGATCTTTTGACTGGGGGAGAATGTTTGCATTGTCAGCATTCCGTCCATCATTTGTTTGCTGTAACACTTTTCGCCCTAAGTGGGATGGGTATGCCCAGACGTAGTTCCCTTGCTCACTGCGCCACTGGATTCTAGCTAGCCTGGCTGAAAAAGGGTGACATACCCTGAAACCGGTCCCAGGATGCTTGTTTCCTGTCCAGGGAGGACCTGGCTTGGCAGTTCGGTCTGGACTGTTCCCATGGGGCACAGGGTCAAGACTGATTTGTATATGGCTGGGTCCAAACTGGGGTGGCGTAGTGGGCAAAAGAACGATGGATTTAACCCAGATCTTTTGACTGGGGGAGAATGTTTGCATTGTCAGCATTCCGTCCATCATTTGTTTGCTGTAACACTTTTCGCCCTAAGTGGGATGGGTATGTCCAGACGTGGGTCCCTTGCTCACTGCACCACTGGATTCAAGCTAGCCTGGCTGAAGAAGGGTGACATACCCTGAAACCGGTCCCAGGATGCTTGTTTCCTGTCCAGGGAGGACCTGGCCTGGTAGTTCGGTCTGGACTGTTCCCATGGGGCACAGGGTCAAGACTGATTTGTATATGGCTGGGTCCAAACTGGGGTGGCGTAGTGTGCAAAAGAACGATGAATTTAACCCAGATCTTTTGACTGGGGGAGAATGTTTGCATTGTCAGCATTCCGTCCATCATTTGTTTGCTGTAACACTTTTCGCCCTAAGTGGGATGGGTATGCCCAGACGTGGGTCCCTCGCTCACTGCGCCACTGAATTCAAGCTAGCCTGGCTGAAGAAGGGTGACATACCCTGAAACCGGTCCCAGGATGCTTGTTTCCTGTCCAGGGAGGACCTGGCCTGGCAGTTCGGTCTGGACTGTTCCCATGGGGCACAGTGTCAAGACTGATTTGTATACCGCTGGGTCCAAACTGGGGTGGCGTAGTGGGCAAAAGAACGATGGATTTAACCCAGATCTTTTGACTGGGGGAGAATGTTTGCATTGTCAGCATTCCGTCCATCATTTGTTTGCTGTAACACTTTTCGCCCTAAGTGGGATGGGTATGCCCAGATGTGGGTCCCTTGCTCACTGCGCCACTGGATTCAAGCTAGCCTGGCTGAAGAAGGTTGACATACCCTGAAACTGGTCCGAGGATGCTTGTTTCCTGTCCAGGGAGGACCTGGCCTGGCAGTTTGGTCTGGACTGTTCCCATGGGGCACACGGTCAAGACTGATTTGTATATGGCTGGGTCCAAACTGGGATGGCGTAGTGGGCAAAAGAACAATAGATTTAACCCAGATCGTTTGACTGGGGGAGAATGTTTGCATTGTCAGCATTCCGTCCATCATTTGTTTGCTGTAACACTTTTCGCACTAAGTGGGATGGGTATGCCCAGACGTGGGTCCCTTGCTCACTGCGTCACTGGATTCAAGCTAGCCTGGCTGAAGAAGGGTGACATACCCTGAAACCGGTCCCAGGATGCTTGTTTCCTGTCCAGGGGGGACCTGGCCTGGCAGTTCGGTCTGGACTGTTCCCATGGGGCACAGGGTCAAGACTGATTTGTATATGGCTGGGTCCAAACTGGGGTGGCGTAGTGTGCAAAAGAACGATGAATTTAACCCAGATCTTTTGACTGGGGGAGAATGTTTGCATTGTCAGCATTCCGTCCATCATTTGTTTGCTGTAACACTTTTCGCCCTAAGTGGGATGGGTATGCCCAGACGTGGGTCCCTCGCTCACTGCGCCACTGTATTCAAGCTAGCATGGCTGAAGAAGGGTGACATACCCTGAAACCGGTCCCAGGATGCTTGTTTCCTGTCCAGGAAGGACCTGGCCTGGCAGGTCGGTCTGGACTGTTCCCATGGGGCACAGGGTCAAGACTGATTTGTATATGGCTGGGTCCAAACTGGGGTGGCGTAGTGGGGAAAAGAACAATGGATTTAACCCAGATCTTTTGACTGGGGGAGAATGTTTGCATTGTCAGCATTCCGTCCATCATTTGTTTGCTGTAACACTTTTCGCCCTAAGTGGGATGGGTATGCCCAGACGTGGGTCCCTTGCTCACTCCGCCATGGGATTCAAGCTTGCCTGGCTGAAGAAGGGTGACATACCCTGAAACCGGTCCCAGGATGCTTGTTTCCTGTCCAGGGAGGACCTGGACTGGCAGTTCGGTCTGGACTGTTCCCATGGGGCACAGGGTCAAGACTGATTTGTATATGGCTGGGTCCAAACTGGGGTGGCGTAGTGGGCAAAAGAACGATGGAATTAACCCAGATCTTTTGACTGGGGGAGAATGTTTGCATTGTCAGCATTCCGTCCATCATTTGTTTGCTGTAACACTTTTTGCCCTAAGTGGGATGGGTATGCCGAGACGTAGTTCCCTTGCTCACTGCGCCACTGGATTCTAGCTAGCCTGGCTGAAAAAGGGTGACATACCCTGAAACCGGTCCCAGGATGCTTGTTTCCTGTCCAGGGAGGACCTGGCTTGGCAGTTTGGTCTGGACTGTTCCCATGGGGCACAGGGTCAAGACTGATTTGTATATGGCTGGGTCCAAACTGGGGTGGCATAGTGGGCAAAAGAACGATGGATTTAACCCAGATCTTTTGACTGGGGGAGAATGTTTGCATTGTCAGCATTCCGTCCATCATTTGTTTGCTGTAACACTTTTCGCCCTAAGTGGGATGGGTATGTCCAGACGTGGGTCCCTTGCTCACTGCACCACTGGATTCAAGCTAGCCTGGCTGAAGAAGGGTGACATACCCTGAAACCGGTACCAGGATGCTTGTTTCCTGTCCAGGGAGCACCTGGCATGGCAGTTTGGTCTGGACTTTTCCCATGGGGCACAGGGTCAAGATTGATTTGTATATGGCTGGGTCCAAACTGGGGTGGCGTAGTGGGCAAAAGAACGATGGATTTAACCCAGTTCTTTTGACTGGGGAGAATGTTTGCATTGTCAGCATTCCGTCCATCATTTGTTTGCTGTAACACTTTTCGCCCTAAGTGGGATGGGTATGCCCAGATGTGGGTCCCTTGCTCACTGCGCCACTGGATTCAAGCTAGCCTGGCTGAAGAAGGGTGACATACCCTGAAACCGGTCCCAGGATGCTTGTTTCATGTCCAGGGAGGACCTGGCCTGGCAGTTCGGTCTGGACTGTTCCCATGGGGCACAGGGTCAAGACTGATTTGTATATGGCTGGGTCCAAACTGGGGTGGCGTAATGGGCAAAAGAACGATGGATTTAACCCAGATATTTTGACTGGGGGAGAATGTTTGCATTGTCAGCATTCCGTCCATCATTTGTTTGCTGTAACACTTTTCGCCCTAAGTGGGATGGGTATGCCCAGACGTGGGTCCCTTGCTCACTGCGCCACTGGATTCAAGCTAGCCTGGCTGAAGAAGGGTGACATACCCTGAAACCGGTCCCAGGATGCTTGTTTCCTGTCCAGGGAGGACCTGGCCTGGCAGTTCGGTCTGAACTGTTCCCATGGGGCACAGGGTCAACATTGATTTGTATATGGCTGGGTCCAAACTGGGGTGGTGTAGTGGGCAAAAGAACGATGGATTTAACCCAGATCTTTTGACTGGGGGAGAATGTTTGCATTGTCAGCATTC
>CAWUFW010022266.1:0-99536 GCA_963921515.1 Calotriton arnoldi | reverse complement strand
AGGGGTGCAGCACCCACAGACTCCAGGCGACCTATTCATGTCCACTGAGCGGTGTGTGTGTCCATGTGCGCTGGATCCATGTCGTGTCCTGGTTGTTCGTGCAGTTCCGTCCATGTGGGTGCGATGCACAGAGCCCATGCCACTGCCTCCCACGATGCATGCGGTGTTCCTGGATGTGATGGGGAACAGTGTGCATGTCCCGGTCATATCCGATGTCATGGCGATGTCGTTGATGGTGTGGTTACAGTTGCCGGTCGTTTGGTATGGCTGTTGTGGTGGTGACTGGCCAGATCCGTGCGGAAGCTAAGCATGGGTGCGGGGTTGGACATCATAGGTCACTCGGGGAACCTGCGTTGTGGTCCGACGAATTTACAGGTTGTCAGGTATGCGATGCCGCCCAGCAGGGCTTCCATGTCATTGGTGGTGTACATGTTTGCCAGCCAATGAAGCGGATGGTGGCTGTCAAGGTGTTGTTCGTAGGTTGTCCCTTGGAGGACCATGATGGGGCATGCTGGGTGACATTCGATGTAGCTGTTCTCGATGATCCGTCGTGTGGAGGCACAGTGGTTCCATTTCAGTGCGCGTGCGATGTTGGCCACATACGCCATGCCCCCATAGGCAGAGCAGGCCCTGTCGTGTGCGTCCAGAGGGAGGAGTAGTGGTAGCAGGTCCGCCTTCAGACATGCCGGGTTGGAGAGGCATATCTCGACGGGATGCTGGTAGGGACACCTCCGACAGTAGAAGACGGGCATGACGCAGCTGAACAATGTGATGCGGTAAGTCAGTCGGTAACTTACGTTCAGCAGGGACAGGAGATCGCATCCCAATGTATGTATCGTGTTGGTTTGGTACAGCTTGAGCTGTTCGGCGTAGTTGGGTAGGTGTGTTGCGGTTGCCATTTCGCAGCGGTTCGTAGAGGTGGCGTGCTCCGGCTGTGTGTGCAGTCTGCAATGTGCACGCTCCGGGGTTGCTGTGAGCTCTGTGTAGTCGTGGGGAGACAGGACTTGTGTTCTGTTGGCTTGTTTGGAGGACACGGGCCCTCTTCCCACATGCTTCTCAGACAGTTCAAGGTCGGTGCTGTGTGACTCCTTCCAATTAACTTGCATGTGGCCGACATGGGGGAGTGTTTTCTTCTTTCTTCCCCGTCCGTTGTGTGCTTCTGTGATATGCGCTATCTGCCCTGTGGTCGGTCTCCTCGGCATGCCTGTGTTGGTCTATTCTTGGACAATGGCTGTATTCACCGGCTTCTGTCGTAGGGCTGTGGTTTCGGTGTTGGAATGGAAGGTCATTCAGTGCTGTCTGCTCTCCCTTGTGTGGGCGGCAGGCTGCCTTTCCGCTCTGCGTTGGGCCTTGTGTGTGGATGTAATTCTTGGGCCACCTGTTGTCGGTCCCCGTGCTCTTTGGTGTTCCGTTTTATATGTCTTGTTCATATGTGCAGGGTGGTATGGGTTTTTCAGTGTGGTACTGGCGTTCCTCTTCCCGAAGGGGCCCTGCTTCTCCTAGTTGGTGTTGCCGCCGCTGTGTGCTACGCCATGTTTGTTACACTGGGGTGTGTCCTGCTGTTGCGTGACTTCACTGACATGTGTGCGTCGGTTGTGTGGCGTTGGGTGTTGTCCGTGATTTGGGCGTTGGGGACATGTCTGTGGCAGGCCTGTCACGTGTCATGTGCGTTCGGGGTGGGGCTGATGTGTGTGCTGCTTGGTTGTGTCCCTGTGTCTGTGTGCGACGCATGCATGGCGCTGCGGTTGGCCTCTGCGTTGTGCGCATGTGTGGCGGCGTCATCGGCGCTTTGTGGCCGTGACGGGGTGGTTGGTTCCTAGTCCCAGGTGGTGTGTACACATGTGTTCCGCGATGTTAGGATTTGGCCTGTGTGTCATATGTGGATGCGATGGTGGATGTGTAGTGTACACGCGCTGGTGGGGGGTTGTCCGCTTTTTCCGCCCTTGCACTGTGTGCGCTGTTTGCGTGCACTTGTTGTGTGTGTGCCTACCTGCGTCTCCGCGGTACGTTGCGTCCTTGGTGGTGCATCAGCAGAAGCATGGGGAGGGCCTGCAGTGCTGGATTCATGCTCGGGATGCCGCTTCTTCGTTTTCCGTGCTCTGCGTCCGTGTTACCGCCTCTTTCACGTGCGGTGTCTCTTAGCCGTGGGAGCCGTTTGTTTGCGGCATCGTAATTTATACGCCGGGCGGGGCGTGTTTCGTCGGACGGTGTGTGTCAGTTGTGCTGCGCCGCTACGTGTACGGGCGCACTTTGATGGCGGACGGTGTTGCTGGCTTGCCGGCGGTGTTTGGCCTACTTTACGCATCGTAATTGGACGGGCGTGTGGACTGCTGCGTGCCGGCGGTAACTGGTGGTTTTTGCATCCGCCAGCACGGCGGTTGTGCTTCCGCCCGCCATCGTAATGAGCCCCTTAGTGAGGTATTAGACTGGCCGTAATTTTAAAACTGCACTAATTAGCACTTTAAAATAATTGTTTGGGTGGAGTTTATTCTGATAAGAATTTAAAATATTTTTAGATTTTAGATATTTGCTATTGTAATGTATCTTATTAACTAAATGGTATTGTTCATAAGAGGCACTGTGAGCACTTTAAGCACTATGCACTTTACTGATGATTCAGTTTGAAAAACATAATGGATGGTATTATTATTTTAAATGGTTCCTATCTGGCTTTTTAATTGTCTGTACATTTATGTCATTTTTAACTATACTGCCTGTGATGTATGATTTGTATACTTTTATGATCTTATCAATTAAGGTCGAATAAAGTTATTAACCAACCAACCACTGACTCTTCCTGTGCACAGAAAACATTCAGTGCCAGGGAGAAGTCACGTGAAAAGGAATATTTACCTATAGTTCCTCCAAAACGTTCTTGACACATAAAACCTCTTAATGTGCATGACTCACTATTTTTTAACTGATATCCCCAGCGAAATATCCTGGCTAAATCTTGAGTAAAAGAGCTTATCAAGCCTAATTCCAATCTGCTATACATTAAATGGGACCGCTCTTCATCAGGAATAAAATCACCAAACACATTCAACAAAGGAACCTCCGCTCTAGAGTGACACCTCGCCTCAAAATCGCAAGATACAAGAAAAAAATCATGGGTGTCACATCCTTCTCTGTTCAAGCAGCCAAACTATGGAACTCTTTACGCCCCAAGATAAGATCCACGGATAACCACCTTATCTTCAGAAAACTACTCAAGAATTGGCTCTTCTCACATAAGCACCATGCGCAAAAAGAAATATACAGCATATCGCTCTGTATATAAGCATTTATTTGTACTATAGATATGTACCTATATATGTGTATTGCTTTGTATAAATGTGTAGAATATTTGTTTAGAAAAATATAGATATTCATTAGTTCTGCGAAACAAATGTACATATTACTGATAGTTACATTAGCCTATGTTTTAACATGTATATAAGTGACTACATAAATAAATCTTTTATCATAACTATTTATCTACAATTGCTTCACTATTGAATTACACATATATATATATATATATATATATATATATGTAAATAAAATCAATTTTAAGTAAAACACTTGAAAGCCGGAGTTTATTTAATGCATCTTCCATCTACATATACTTACTTCCTTTATGCATCTATATACCTTCCATGTACTTATGGATCTATATGTTTATTACTTTTCTTCGAATTCAACATATCCAATGCACTACCCTAATTATCACCCTATACCTCTCTCAATATATCCTCTACCTCAACTCTCAGACTCATCTCAAACCTCTTTCTACTATGATCCCCAAAATAACCCTTTCTAAACTCTTCTCTACCCCTACTTGCATCATCTCATACCTTTTACTATTACGATCCCCCAAAAGAAGCATTTCTAAACCCTTCCCTCTGACTGTTCCCCCACACCCCTTTTACTCATCCCAAGCCTCCTCCTACTGCTATGACCTCCAAAACAAACAAACAAAAAAAGTCTAACTCCTTCCCACTTCTATCCCTCCACTATCCTTTTCAATCCAAATAACAGACCGACATGTCCACCTCTCAAATTAATTTTATATTTCACTATACTAATTCACCACTAATCCTTTATGGGTTCCAGAGTGGCGTGCTACTCGCCAAAAAAGAGCTTCAATACTTCATCAGGGGTAGGAAGCGCTATATAAATGCAAACCATTTTCCCTCTTCTATCCCGCCACTATCCTTCTGAATCCAAATAACTGACTAACATATCCACCACTCAAATTACTTTCATGTTTCACTATACTAGTAATGTAAGTGCTTTACTAACTATGATAAAAATACCACTGGCCACTCAAAGGGAAGAGTCCTTTCTTGGGTTCCAGAAGCATTAACAAGTTGGCTTTTCTGCTAATCAACTCCTATAATAGCTGCAACCATCATGGCTCTCCTCTAAAGCCTTGATGCAGTTAGGTTCAGGATGAGTGCTACAAATGAAAATAAATGAATGAATTAATGTATTTATTTAGGAGTTTGATATAGCACTGTGCATCACTTTTCGTGACTTCAGAAATGTGCACAGTTGAATGAGTGTGTATTAGAAGTTCAATCATCTGCAGGTCATTACCCCCTGTTCAATATTCCTCACACAATAATATCAGTTCTGTGGACTGGCCTGATTAATAATACTGTTTTAAAGAGTTGCCTGGAGTGCAGGTATTTTGGTTCTGTCCTGATCATCAGGTTCAAAGTACTGCACAGCTTTGGACCTTGAAGTCCTAGGGATTCAACTGTATGTTTTAATCTTCCGAAGGTTTGTTGAGCGATACAAATTAATTAGCTGGAGATCGAGGTTGGAATAGAGGGCAAGCTTTTGAATGTATCCTAGATTATTCTTAAAATACTCTTTATAAACTGTTCTGCCTCTCTATGCAGATCAATAGAGTGTTTTCAATAATGTTTTTTTAGATAATCAGACAGTCTAGCTGCATGTTTCTGTAATAATTGCATTTTGACTGTTGATAATTATGCAAGGGTATACCACATTTCAATAATCCTGCCATGCCATTACTAAAGCTCTTGACAGTTCCACACGATAGGTGAGGGAAAGGTGTCTGAGAGCAAGCGTAGATGCAAACTGACACATGTGAACGTGGTTTGACAATGACATGTTGATGTCAAACAAACTGACAGGATTTTTGCCTTTGTGGTTGAAAGTGGTGGACTTCCCAGATTTCTGGTATGTTTCACCATGAGGATCCCACCTTTTGAACCATTCAGGCAAAAGGACATTTTTCCAATGATACATATGGTTTGGAAATTTGTGATTTTATTCCGGCTTTCCTAGGGCTCTTTCAATCAACTGTGCACCTGTTGTCCGAAACATTTTAAATAGTACACCATGTTGTTCTATGGTGCAAGGGGCACAATGAACTGTAAAAGCACAGGTGCTGAAATCTTGTGGTATCCCTTAGGACATTTTTGTAGTGGGCGATTTCCTTTCAACACTTAAGTAAGTTACGCATTTGTTGCTCTCCAAATAGGAGAAGTACTCAGGATCTTGTCACAGTTGATTTGCACAGTTTTGATATATTTATGAATACTGAAGTGATTCCGAAGTCGGAAAAGTACCCTTTTCTGGATGTCTTTTCTTTGCAATGCTTAGAACCTGAGTAATCTGGAGGCTACACGCTAATGGTAGATTTGGTGTTGGTGAATTTTAAAGCTGAAATCATTCCCTTCCCAATATATCAACCATATGCAATCCCGAGGGTGGCTCTCAAGTCAGACAATTGATCACTTCTGTATGGTGCGGTAGAGAATTAGGTTATTTTTTTACCAAAGTCCCTGTCTGCAAGCTTTTGAAAATGTAAAACAAAATCTTATTTGTGGTATAATGAGGAATGCCATAAAATTAAGAAGATTAATAAGACAGTATGCTTGTGTGAAAAGGCATCATATAAATATGGCAATGGGACCCCAGATATTGATACCTTATTCATACCATTCAAACAGCTAGTGCAGACAAAGAAGAAGCAAGCTTGCAATCAATTAAAGACGGCACTATAAAGGTGGTCTTTGGGTGTCAGCAAGGACTTTGGGTCCCGAGTTGCATGGGGCAGCAAATGTTTTAACCCTACTGCTCCTGTGTAAATAAACTAGAAGGATTGGGTTTTATGCTTCTCTGGCCTTTATAGTATAAAAGCTACTTTCTGCCATAAGTGGGGTACTATCAGGGACACAAAACACAGGAACCATCTCTGATTAATATAAAGATGACTTTGTGGTACCACTTTTTACAAAGGGAGACAATCTTCAACTGGAGAATTATTTGAATGACCTTCTTGATGCTGTGGCAAATACTTTTGAGAAGGCATTTCAGGTTAGTTAAACAATAAGAACGTCATCTCATCTTTTCAAACAGGACTTAGACAGGTGAGTGCCACATTGATGGAGTGCTTTCATCTATTCTATATTTTGAAATGTGTTATCCTAAGGAAAGGGCGCCATCTTGAGTCTTCATGGATTTGTACACTGTGTTGGATTCTGTCTGTAGGCTCTTTCTCTAGGACAGCCTTATGATAACTGGTATAGAGCCTTGAGTAGCTAAACGTATCCAGAAGTTATTTGTTGGGTAGCCCAGAAGGGTACACTATGGACCTGAAGATAATAGAACTGATTCCTTTGTGACTGCCTTTGGTGGTTGACACGGGTTATCCTAGCTTAAACACTTTTTAATGTATTTATAAACAATTTGCCATATTACATAGCATGCCAGCAAGTAGATTCCCGATGGTTGATAATTAGAATGTTCCATTTGCCCTACTCGCAGATGCCACTTGCTTGGCTGCTTGGCATCTGCACTCTATACACCCTAACTTCTCAATTGTTCTGCAGTCTTCTCAGGAGAACAGCCTAGATATACATGTCCAGAAGAGCAATGTAATAGTGGTGATTGGTAGATGCAAAGTAGATTTTCCATGTGAATAGTTCCCCATGGAGATGGCAAGGCACTTTGACTACTTGGGAGTCAGATTTGTTGCGTCAAATGGTTCTTGAAGCCCTCAGGTGAGTAGATTCAGATTTAATGTATTAAGTGGACAGTTAATAAAAACCTTTGCACCACGTGCCAATAAAAGATCAAAATCAAATCAGAAATTAGTATATGTACATTACAGTACTGAAAAGTTGAGAGCGGACAGAAGTAAAAGTAAAAAGCATATGCTCTTATAACCAATTTATAAGAGAAACGGTTTCATGAGAGAAATGTGACAAGAATTAAAGGGCAAATTTCCCACTGAAAGTTCTTTGCCTGGGTGGCTATTTGACCTTTTTATGAAACCCTGCTACAGACCCTAGTTTCATTCCATGCATCCAGTGTTGGCTGTTGCATCTGGGTCGCAGGGTGGCTGGGCTGTGACTACGTGACCTGGAATTATCTAAATCCCAGAGGTGCTTGAGAACTTCCGATCAAGTTTCTCCAGGTATTTTGCAAGTCTGCAGCTGAGTTGCATGTCCATCACATTGAGACAGGCTAAAATTGCGGGCCAGCAGCTACGAAGGCCTTTCTGGTTCCTAATGGGTCGGAAGATTCTTTTCCGATCTTCCATGTTGCCTTTACAAATGCATATCTGGTGGATCAGTGTCTCAAGGGCTAGACTGCAAAGCCGGAATAACCTTGTCATATTTGCATGCTTCCATGGGGAGAGATGTGGATATGACGGCAACAAACCCATTCGGAATTTAATGAAAGCTGCTTTAAGTTGCAGTTTAAGGGCTATGCCCAGATATGATTGGGGAACTAAATCGGTGTAAGACGACAGAGTAAGCCAGGCATACTGTCTCTTGGCAAAAAGCTCCTCATCTGCTAGCAGTGAGCGGGCCTTGACTCTTTTGTTGACTATTGTTTTAATTTGGTGGTAGGAGATGAAGGATTCCCATTGGTTCATAATACCTAGTGTTGCCAAGGAGCTGTCAAGGTAAACCCTGGCTGGAGAGTGGGTCTTCCCATTCATTTCTAACCAAAGGCGGGAGCTGAGTGTTGCTTAGCTTGCCTCCTTTAGTTTGTAACAAAGCTTTATGAATGCGCCCTCTCTCGCTATTGATTCCCTGAATAGACCATACTTGAGACGTAGCTGTGCTGGTGAAGTATATGCTGTTACGGAGAACATCGATTTAAAGAGCCTGGTGATGACTATCTCCAGATGGGCCACGTCCCTTTCTCTCAAGGTTTTGCTGTCATATGCAATGGTGGGGATTAATTTTGCCTGAATTATTTTCAGCAAAGGTAGATAGGTCGAGGAACCTGTAGCTGCTTTGATGCGCTTAAATACAGCTGTAAGGGAGAGGGATTTCCATCGTATCAGCTCCAGGTGTGGTTTGTAAGTCCCTTTGTTGTCCAGGAGGACTCCCAGGTACTTGTATTCCTGCTCGTCTTTTTATCAGCACCCAAGTACCACTGATATGAGTACCGCTGAGGCATTCTGGGAGACATTGTTTTGGGCTTTTTCAAGTTTATAATCAAGGCGTTGGTAGCGGAGTATTCAGCTGTGGTGTTCAAAAGCCTTTGAAGTCTGACTTTTGCTTGACTAAGGAGAATAAAGTCATCTGCGTACATCAGGCATAGCAATGTGGTGTTACCCAATTTTGGGGCATGGGAATTTACTTGTGCTAGGCTGATTGGCAAGTCAGCTAAAAAGAGACTGAAAAGAGTTGGAGCTAGCACGCACCCCTGTGGTAGACCCTGATAAGTTGGAATCTCTCTTGAAAGGCAAGCACCGTCCCCAAGCTTGATCCTCACCCAAGTGCCAGTACGGAGAAGAATTATTGCTCTTACCCGGTGGTTAGGAATTTTCCAGTTAACTAGCTTGGTTCACAGTTTGCCTCTGTCTAATTGGTCAAAAGTGGCCTTGTAGTCTATGAATGACAGGTGTAGAGGGTGCTTGGTAGCCCTGCTGTGATCGAACAGTAGAGATATGGTCAGGAGATTGGCAGATGTACCTGCAACTTTGGAGAACCCTGTTTTATTAAACAGGATTAGGTTGTTGTCTGATGCCCAAGCTTCCAATTCCTCCAGGAGGCAGCCCGCGAAGAACTTGGACTCGACGTTCAGGAGGGCTATAAGCCGGTAATTAGCTGGGTCGTTCGCTGTGCCCCCTTTGAAGATTGGGGAAATATTTGAGCCTTTCCATGAGAAGGGGATGGAGTTAGATGATGTTATGGCTTCGTAGACGGTTTCCAAGTGAGCTGCCCAGAGAGATTTGTCCTCTTTAAAAAGGTGAGTAAGACTGCATATCCCTTGACAAGGGAGGACCACAAAATTCTCACAGAGATACAGGGGCAGATGTATCAAGGATTGCATTTGCGATTCCTTAATAGCGAATTTTAGCGAATTGCTATTAAGGAATCGCAAAATGCTATGTATGTAGGAATCGCAATAATAATTGCGATTCCTTAATATTCCTTAATTGCGAATTGCAAATTGCGATTCGCAATTAAGGAATACCTTCCCATTCATTCCTATGGGCGTAGAGGCCCATAGGAATGAATGGGAAGACATTCTCAATTTGCGAATCGCAATTAGAGAATCGCAAATTGAGAATGCAATTTCAAGGGTGCCAGGGTGTCCTTTGACACCCTGTTGCACCCCTGAAATATGTATGTGTGCACATGTGGCGCACATACATGCCCTAAGGGCATGTATGTGCGCCACATGGCACTTTGAAAAATGTTAAAAAGTGAATTTGTCAAAGAAATCGCATATTACCACCAACTTGAAGTTGGTGGTAATTTGCGATTCCTTAAGGCCAAATTGCACTTTTTTGATGCTTCTACATTGGATTTAAGGAATCGCAATTTGCGATTCCTTAAATGAAATCGCAAAATAGGGAATCGCAAATTTTGCGATTCCTTATTTTGCGAGGCAGTTTTGCCTTAATACATACCACTAAGCAAGATGCGTTCACAGAACGCCAAAATTCTGCGAATTTCGGCGTTTGCGAATGCAATTTTGCTTGATACATCTGGCCCACAGTGATCTCCTGTTATTTCCCCCCCCCCAGATGTATAATTTGCTAAGGCAGTCAAGGGGTCATGGTATGGGGACTACTTATGGGGGCATGTAAATTGATGAGAATAACCTTTTGAGCAGACTGCTTTGGGTAGGATTTATGACACCAATAATTCCTCTGAAACTGGCAATCTACTCAGTAGCAAGCTATAGCCAGAGTCAGAGCAGAGCTTGGCGTGCCCCATTCATACAGACTATCCTCGAGACAATACAGAGAGAACGCCTCAGAGGCGAGGAGAAACAGTGATGGCGACCCTTCCCTCATTGAAACGGATGGAGAACGTTTTGAGAGAAGAGTTCGAACAAAAATTGGATCTCACAGTTGACTCCTGTTTTTTCTAGATCTGCAAGAAAAGGCGAACCACTAGCAGTGAAGGGGAAGTCTTTGGCGAATGGTTTGATTGCTTTGGTGGGCTTCCCTTTTGAGGCTGAGTGTTGAACATCAGGGCAAATGTGATGTATTTTTCCAGGCACGATTGCTGCAGTCCTTTCTAGAGAATTTGTACACCCTCGGTGATCGTTACGTTTCTTTGATTCGGTGAGGACATGCAGGGATTGGGATACATGGTGGGGTCAAAGACCGGCTGGTCTTAAAATAATATTGCGGAGATAAGAGTTTGTTGTCATTTTTATCGAAATGCTTTCCTCTCCTTTCTCCAATTCTTGGGCGATAATGGCCTCTGTGATGTAGCTACAGTACCATTCATTTCAAAGCTTTTTCTTTCACAAGTCAAATCTTAATCAGTGGAATGTCTTTTCACGGTTTGGAGGAGTTATAAATAAGTGGTATTGCTAAATCTATTCTGTATTGTTCACTTTATTGTGCTACTGACTAACAAACTTAAATCATAATGTTTGTAAAAAAGGTTCAATAATAAAAAGAAAACCAAAGTAGAAGCTTGCCTCTGCTGCAAAAATAAACAAGGCTAGCCAGCATGCCATGATTCATTTTCTGTGGTCTACTTGGAAGGATTTTCACATCGTGCACAAAATGTTCTATTCTAAAAATGTTCTTCTCGGACAACTCTTGCTACCAGAAGTTTGTAAATTTCACAACACAAAGGGTATACCACAACTCTTAAAAAGTCCCATTAAACAATGCATATCTTTCCCTTCTTGCATTACTGAGCAAAACATTCCTAGTATAGATGATTGTCTAATTGGACAGCAATCACAACTTACTTCTCAGACTAGAAGACCATGTCAATAGGAGTATTCGCCAAAAGGTACATCTCCAGCAACTTCCACTATAGGCAAATCATTTGTTTACTGCCAAAATGTATGACTATATTCAAGAGCATAGAATGTGAATGATACATGTTACAGTCTGGATGTCTGAAAGCCCATTATCAACAGGCACCATCTTTTTTTACGAGCAATTTTGAGGCATTCCATTCCCACAGGAAAACCTGCATAATCCAAGAATTTGCACAACCATAACAATTTAAATCCCTATAATCATATTGTGTTGGCATACAAAATTAATGACAAATGATCATAGAATTAAATTTGGTCCAGATTATTAGGTTCAACACAACCCATCTACCAATATCCCCTCTAATATGCATCACAAGCGTTTGCATGTAACAAGAGACAAACTGAAATATGGCCCCCAAAAAATCATTCCCATAAAAGTTTTAGAACTATTGAGACAGGTCAAATTCCAGCTGTTTAAATCGGTCTTCCCTAGCCTGCTAGAAATAAAGTGAATCTGTGACCCCGACGAGCCTCACAGGATTACACTCACTTTGGAAACGCAGGCTGATTCGAAAATAACACAGAGAACATCCTGTTAACAGAACACAGTTTTCACCTTCAGAATTCCCACTTTAATCGCGATAAAGAACAAGTTACTTACCTTTGGTAACCCTCTTTCTTGTAGACACCATCTAGCCTCAGATTCTTTACATTTTGAATATTCCCCAGGCATCAGACTGGATCCAGAAACTTTTCAGACGCACCTCTGTGCCGGTAGATGGCGTTCTGCAGCTCCGCACTGATGCTGTTTTGTTCCAGAAATGACGTGCCGGCCGAGCCTATACAGAGGTGCCATTCCTGTGCACTGCCATCAATTGCTTTCAAGATTGTCCACGCCCCCAGACACAGAGCCCTAAAAGCAAACTGGTGTGATCAATGTGCAGATTCTTAGACTTGGGATCTTATTAATGGAGAGAAGCCAATCACAACATGGGGAGGATTGGAAGGTCATTGAGGAATCAGGGGCTAGATAGAGTCTCTACCCGAAAGAGATTTAGGTAGGTAACTGATAGAAATTTCTAGCCATGCATTCCTCAACTTTTGAATAGATAACAAAGCAGTACCTATATGGAAGTTGGTCTATGGATGGACTCAAACCACGATATCCTGCAAAACCGAACTAGCAAAATGCCCCTCTCGACGAACTTGACTATCCAGATAATAGTGCTCCATGAACATATGGAGGGATGCCCATGCAGCCTCCTGACAAATGTCTAGGACAGGGACTCCACTTGCCAACACAGTGGAAGCAGCTTTGGCCTTGGTAGAATGACCATTCAGTCCTTTCGGAGACTGATTTTTTGCCAATGCGTAGCAAATCTTAATGTAGAGCATGATCAAGCAGTAGATGGTTCTCTTCTGCACAGCCCTGCCTTTTTTAATCCCAGAGAACCGCAAAAAGAGTTGGTCATCCACCCGGTGTTCTTTGATTCGATCTATGTAGAAGTTCAGCAGTCTCTTGGTGTCCAAGCGATGGAGTCTCTCCCCCTCTCTTTCACCGACGTGGAACGGTGCCACAACTTTAGGCAAAAAGGATGCCTGGGTCAGCAGAACCAGTTTTTGTCTGGATAGATGGTGGTGTATAGTGGGTTGACACAAAGAGCGTAAAGCTCACTCAAACGCCGAGCCGATATGATGGCGACAAGGAACACTGTCTTGTGGTAGAGGAGCCACAAGGAACAGCTGTGAAGCGGCTAAAATGCAGTGCATATTAGAAATGTGAGGACCAAGTTAAGGTTCCACTGTGGCATGATAAAGGGAGAAGGAGGAAATAAATGTAAATCTTTCAAAAAGCGCAAAACAACTGGATACTTAAACAAAGAGGGCTGATCCGACAACTGCAAAAAAGGCCGAAAGGTACTCTTTAACTGCACCCAGAGCAAGGCCTTGTTGGTCTAAGTACAAGACAAACAACAAAAAGTCAGATAAATTTGCCTGGAGAAGGTCTATCTTCTGAACACCGCATCAAGTCATAAATTTGTTCCAAGGACAGACGTATACAGTTTTTGTCGAGGGACACCTGGCTGTAAAGAGGACATCAACCATCTCTGGAGGAAGGCTGAAGGTGTTCAGTTGTTGCTGCTCAACCTCCAAGCATGAAATGTGGAGATTGCGCAGTCCCAGGTGCATAACCCTGCCCTGCTGCGGTGACAGCAGGTCCTCCTAGAGGGGCAGCCTGATCATAGGACAGATGTTCAGGCCCAGGAGTTCTGGTTACCATACTATCCAGGCCCAGTCCAGGACCACCAGGATAACTTGGGCCAAGTCAGTCCTGATCTTCTTGAAAACTCGGGGTAAGAGTGGTATTGGTGAAAAGGCATACAGGAGCCTAGAGTTCTACTCGCGAGAGATGCCTTGGAAACTCCAAAGCATCAAAATTGCATTTTCTTGGCGGTGGTAAACAGTTGAGACAAGGCTCTACCCATTCTCGGAAGAGACTATGCGCCACTCCGGAGTTAACTGCCACTCGTGATCCGCTAGGTGCTGAGGGCTGAGCTTGTCTACTCTGGCATTCAATGATCCTGCCAGGTGGTTCACCACCAGGAAGATCCCTTGGTTGTCCTGCCAGTTCCAGAAGTGAAATTCTGTTGTCAAAGGGCATGTGACCACACCCCACCCTATTTGTTGTAGTACCACATGGTGGCGGTGTTGACAGTGAGCACCTGTACCAGCCTCCCCTTGATGGATAGAAGGAAGGCTTTCAATACCATGTGGATGGAACTCAGCTGCAGAAGGTTGATATGGAGCCTGCATCCAGACGGAGAACAGAGGCCTCTCATCTGCAGCTCTCCCAAATGGCCAACCCAACCCAGAATTGATGCATCAGTCACCACTGTAGCTTTGGGTGGAGCATGGAGAGGGGTCTTCCGCTGACCCAATCGTGGTCCTGTAACCACAGCTGCAGATCTTTTGCAGTCGCCACCAAAATAGGAAACTCATCAGAGAGGCCCCCTTGATGCTGGACTCACTGAGATTTCAGATCCTACTGCAAAGCCCACATATTCCACCTGGTGTGCTTGACCAGCAGGATGAAGGAGGACATCAGTCCCAGCAGCCTCAGTGTCAAACTCACTGAAATCCAGGACCAAGGCTGAAAGATCAAGATCATAGCCTTAATGTCCTGGACTCTCTTATCCCTGGGGAAAGGCATGAAACCGAACTGGTTCCAGAATGTCTCAGATGAAAGGGAGCATCTGAGAAGGAGTCAGGTGTGACTTCGGCATATTGATAGTCAACCCCAAAGATGAGAGGAGGTTCGATGTAGTCGGCAAGTAGCGGACAACTGCCTGGGGTGAGGCTGTCTTCAGCAGCCGATTGTCAAGGAAGAGGAAGACTGGCACCCCTGACATCCAAAGATGTGCTGCCACCATCACAAACACCTATGGGGCACTGGTGAGACCAAAGGGGAGCACAGCAAACTGAAAATGTTCCTCTCCCTGCATGAATCACAGGTAGGCCAATCTCATCACCCGCAAGCACGCCAGAGGGAGTCGGCAAGGATCCAAAGATTCGGAGCATGGCCTTGCGGAACTCTTTGATCTGTTTGGGGGTGGTAAACCGCCTCGGAAACTCAGGTTGTGGCGGAACAAGTTGTGGGTTTGGCTTTGAAGTTGAAACACTTCAGGAGCAAGATCGATATGTATGGTGCCGCCGTCATGCTTTCTCAGGACAGTGAGAGTAGCAGAAAGTGGCTGGATCTTGCTTAGATTTCTAGTTTTTTTTTCTTCAACTTACCTGAAAAATTGGATCGAGAGGAAGGCCGACCCTTGGAACTACTCCAGTGACTTCTAGGTCTCAAATGGGATCGAACTTTCGACTTGGATCGGTCTCATTGCGGTGCTCGGCAATGTCAAGTTTTGTCTCATGGTCTCGTATGGCCTTCAAGTTCATCGACAAGCAGTAACTGCAGGCTTTAGAGTTGTGGCTCAACCCCAGGCAAATTTGGTGAGGATCTGTCACAGACATTTGTTTGCAACATTCTTTAGAGGGCTTAAAACCGGTCATTTTCAGAGGTGACATGCCCCTTGCACACTGTAAAACAATGTTTTAGATCAAGGCAAAACTCTCAAAGAGACAAGAGGTATCTCCAAATCCGCGTCTGGTAGTAAGGAAGGAAAAAAAACTGAGTTCAGTGCACAGGAGTGGAGCCTAAATAGTATCCCTACGTCATTATCGGGGCAGAACAGCATCCATGCAGAGCTTCCCGGAACCACCTACCGGCGTACAGAGGTACTGCTGAAAAGTTTCCGGACCTAGTCTGATGCCTGGAAAATATTCAAACAGCGAGGAATCTGCGGCTAGAAGCCTCTATCAGAAATTAGACTTACACCTCACCAAAACAGTCCAGGGCTCAAGAACAGAAAAAACAACTGGCAACGTTGCGTAGTGTCTTGCTCTGCAGGAAAGCCCTTGATTAAACAAGCATATTATCGTTTAAAAATGCACCCTTAGGCTGCTTAGCTACACAATATGGATCCAGAACCCACACATTTGGAGACTTAGAAATGAAAGCCCTTTAACACACTGTCAACTACTTTTTCTGCCCTGAGACCAAACATACTAAGAGTGTGCAAATTACTGAAACAGACTTATTACAATCTGATATTGTCTCAGCTCCTTTAATTGCCAACTGAATTGGCACTGCACAACCCTTACATTTTCATAACCAGGTCTATTTGAGTTGACATTGCCTCTTCTTTCTGCATCAGTTTTGACCCCCACGCCCACCCCCAAACTCTTGTTCCTATCCTCAAGGCCCGAACCTTTGCAAAAATCTGCACTTCCACATTAATCCAAGAAGCAAATGATACGTGTCACATCCTAAACAACAGTTTCCCCTTAAGAACCCATCAGGAAAGAGCATCTTATCATTAGCCACACCCTTTAGGTCTCTGCTAATTTCCTCCAATGTGCTTCTTTTGTCTGGTGTCTCACATTGCTCCCTTTAAGTTTAGGGGTGCTAGTACCCTATTAAAAATAATATCTGAAATACTATCCCTCCTTGGAAACAAATTCGAAAACCAGCAAAACTGCTTACTGATACTTTATTGATTAGTTGGTATTTGTCTGCCATAGTATTTGATACCAAAAGTACTATTTATTGCCTGCTTTACAAAACACAACCAAACAAGTAAGTTTTAATTGCATTTTTGTTTTAAAAGGAAAGCAATATACAACATAAAGGTGGACTTCACCTCCCTATCAAAGACCAATACCCCAAAATTGACCCACCACTGCCCTTGCCACACTCACCTTTCACTAACTCCTCCCACCTAAGATAGGTCCGTGTCTGACACATTATTCACAGCTCCCCTAGTTTACACTTTATGAACTATTGCCCTTATTCCAATATTACCCTGATTTAAATGCTGGGATTAATATGCCAACATTTGCAGTAGTTTGTGACACAACAACTCCTTGTCCAGAGTAAGATACTGGTTGCTATACTTTTTTGTACATCTCTCTTCCCCCTGTGGCCCATATGCCAGCGTCTGATAACCCAACAGCAATCACAAACTCTGCAGCTATAACTCCACCATGTGCTTGAGTCCCCCTTTTCACCCAGAAAACATGTCCACCTGTTTTGCTGTCATTCACTTCTGTCACAAATCACAGGGCTTGATGCGCTTTTATTAACAAGCAAAAGGTCTGCCTACATTATTCACACTTCATAATATCGCCTACTCTACTATGCGAGCATTTGATTTGCTCTGTCCCCTTCTATAGTGACATCACAGTGCCACTGCCTTCCACCATATCACCTGTGATGCGTTGATTTGTGTCTCGATTCAGTCTGAGCGAGTTGTGCCCTGGGTATGGCAACTAGGATTTCCTCAAGGACTTAAAGCATGCCTCTTCTTGCATTAAGTCCCCCCTTATCATTACTTTCAGCACATCTCAGATCATGACCATTATCACGTCCCATGTCATTTTATGGTCAAATTTTCATTGGTCTGCAGCTTGATATTCTCCATTACTACTGTGCCTCTCACTAGGGAGTAATTCAATTTTCATGTCCCTGACCACTCCTCTCCCCATCAATTCTCATTGAAGTTGACTGCATTTGATCTGTCATCGGATGTGGTGGATGTCATCCTAGCTGCCAGGCGACCTTCCATGAAGTCCATTTATGCTGGGCACAGTGACAGATTTGTCTTATCCGCAAGATTTACTCTTTACAAGAAAAGCTGTTGGACATTTGTTAGAACTGGGAGTCTCTAGTTGTCTGAGGTATGTACCTTAGTCCAAATAGGGACCCTTGCTTCTAGTCAGGGTAAGGAGGGACACACCTTTACAAATGGACACCACACTGGTTTCATAAAAATAGCAGCATCTTTCTAAAAAGAAATACGATGAGACCAAACGATAGAAAACCAACATATGCGTATTCGTAATAATTCACTTGGCCGGTTATTAGGCCAGCAATCACGTGTAGGTTCTTGCGGTATTAATGAGCAATTTACGATCTCTTATGCAGTCCTAATGCATTGCTATGCAGTTCGTAATGCAGCTCGTAATGGAATACTAGGACAGTCCTTACTGCAAGAATCAGGCAGTCCGTAATGCAATAATAATGCGGTTCGTAATGCAAGAATCAGGCAGTTCGTAATGCAATAATAATGCGGTTCATAATGCAAGAATCAGGCAGTTCGTAATGCAATAATAATGCGGTTCGTAATGTAAGAATCAGGCAGCTCGTAATGCAATAATAATGCGGTTAACTCTGGCACCACTAGGCCCCAACAGCAGAGACAACGGTCATAGGCTTACAGGGGCGGCCCCGGTCCTGCTAGGCAGGTCCGGGCCGCTCGGGGACTCAGCGCGTCGCAGAAGTTACTAACTTGTGTAACAATATATCTGTAAGAGACAGTAGTTAGTGACAGATTCCTTACCTTAGAATATCCCCAGGCGTCAGGCTGGATCCGGAAAGTTTTTGCGTAGCAGTACCCTTGCGCGTCGGTAGGCGGCGTCGTGCGGCTCCGCGTCCGTCGTCGGCGTCGTGATCGCCGGGATGACGTCGCGGGCATTACTTAGACGCCTCCCCTGCGCGCTGACGTCAGTTCTGTACACGACTTTCAGCGCCAGGAACGCAGAGCCATGCAAGAAGCTGACATAGGTGTCTGAAAATACTAGGGCCCTGAAAGGGATGTCCTTAACCCTAGAAATCAGTTCGCAGAACGGTGAGGATGGGTGGGCGGTAGGAATCTGTCACTAACTACTGTCTCTTACAGATATATCGTTACACAAGTTAGTAACTTGTGCATCTGAAAGAGACACGTTAGTGACAGATTCCTTACCTTAGAATAGATACCCCAGCAAAAACAACCCCGGTGGTGGGTCTGCGAACAAAGATCAGACAAAGAAGTCCCGGAGGACAGAACGGCCAAAGAAGCCGTCCCTCCGGACCGGACTGTCAAGGCAGTAATGCTTTGTAAATGTGTGCAGCGAGGCCCACGTACCTGCCTGACAGATATCCTGCAGCGGAACACCGCGGCCTAAAGCCGTGGCAGCAGCCGTTGCCCTGGTGGAATGGGCACGCAGCCAAACAGGAGGCTCCTTCTTAGCCAAAGAATAGCAGGCTTTGATACACAAGGTTACCCAGCGGGAGATGGTTCTCTTGTGCACCGCCCGACCTTTTTTGGCGCCCACGTAGCCAACAAAGAGCTGGTCATCCACCCGGAAGTGTTGTGTGCGGTTGATATAAAAGGTAAGCGCACGTTTTGGGTCCAGACGGTGGAGCCTCTCTTCCTCTCTGGAAGGATGCGGAGGCGGAAAGAAGGTGGGCAAAGTGATGGTCTGCCCAATGTGGAAGGCAGTAACCACCTTTGGCAAGAAGGACGGACGCGTCCTAAGAACAACCTTGTCTGGATGGACAGACAGAAAGGGAGGTTTGCATGATAGAGCCTGGAGCTCACTCACCCGCCGAGCGGAGGTGATGGCCACCAGAAAGGCTGTCTTCAGAGTCAGAAGACAAAGAGGACAGTTATGTAGAGGCTCAAAGGGAGCGCACATAAGAAAGGTAAGAACCAAGTTCAAGTCCCACTGAGGCATCACAAACGGAACAGGAGGGAAGAGGTGTGTAATGCCTTTTAGAAACCTGTTAACAACAGGGACTTGAAAAGGAGGGCTGATCAGGAAGCCTGAGGAAGGCCGAGATGGCACAAAGATAGCCCTTGATGGTACCCAGGGCAGAACCCTGTTGGGCCAGGGAAAGAAGGAACAGAAGAACCTCAGAAAGAGGGGCAGAAAGGGGATTCACAGCCTTTGCTGTGCACCATGCCACAAACTTGTTCCACCTGCAGGCGTATACCACCTTAGTGGAGGGACGCCTGGCTGCCAGAATCACATCACAAACTTCGGGAGGCAAGTCGAAAGGAATCAACTGTCGCCGCTCAATCTCCACGCAAGCAGGTGGAGGCTGGACAGGTTCGGGTGGAGGACCGTCCCCTGCTGCTGCGACAGAAGATCCTCCCGAAGAGGCAGACGGATCGAGGGATCGACGCTCATACTGAGTAGCTCGGGATACCAAACTCTTCGAGCCCAGTCCGGAGCCACAAGGATGACTTGGGCCCGGTCGCGCCGAATCTTTTTCAACACTCTGGGTAGAAGTGGTATAGGCGGAAAAGCGTACAACAGACCGCAACTCCACTCGCGACGAAAAGCGTCGCCGAGCGAGTGCTGCCTTGGAAATTCCAACGCGCAGAACTGATGACATTGCGCGTTCTCTTCGGTGGCGAATAGATCTAACCAAGGCTCTCCCCACTGTAGAAAGAATCCTTGCGCCACTTCCGAGTGAAGATGCCATTCGTGATCCATCATGCACCTGCGGCTGGAGTTCGTCCGCCCTGGCGTTCAGGGAACCTGCCAGGTGTTGAACCATCAGGAAAATGCCCTGATGTTCCAGCCATGTCCAGAGGCGCAGAGCCTCCTGACATAGGGTCCACGACCCCACCCCGCCTTGCTTGTTGCAGTACCACATGGCGGTGGTGTTGTCTGTGAACACCTGCACTACCTTCCCTTTGACAGAGGGAAGGAATGCCTTGAGTGCAAGTCGGATCGCCCGGAGCTCCAGAAGGTTGATATGGAGCCGGGACTCCGCCGGAGACCAGAGGCCTCTGATCTCCGCCTCTCCCATGTGACCGCCCCATCCCAGAAGGGACGGGTCCGTCACAACTGTGTGCTCTGGCTGGGGAAGGGAGAGTGATCTGCCCATTGCCGGTTCGAGAGCCACCACTGCAACTGTCTTGCAGTCCCCTCCGAGATCTGAACGTGATCGGACAGGTTGCCCTGGTGCTGCGCTCACTGGAACTTCAGGTCCCACTGCAGAGCCCGCATATGCCATCTGGCATGATCGACCAGCAGGATGCAGGAGGCCATGAGGCCCAGCAGCCTCAGGGTCATCCGTACCGAAACCCAGGATAAAGGCTGAAAGATCGGAATCATAGCCTGAATATCCCGGACTCGCCGTTCGGGAGGATAGGCCCGAAACTGCGTCGTGTCCAGAACTGCTCCGATGAAAAGGAGCTGTGGAGAAGGAATCAGATGCGACTTCGGCACATTGATGGAGAACCCCAGCGAGTGCAGGAGTTCGGCCGTAGTCTGGAGGTGGGAGACGACTGCCTGGGAGGAGCCCGCCTTCAGCAGCCAGTCGTCGAGGTAGGGGGAAGACTGGAACCCCTGCCCGGCGCAGATGAGCTGCGACCACCGCCATCACTTTCGTGAACACCCGAGGGGCACTTGTAAGGCCAAAGGGGAGCACGGTGAACTGAAAATGCTCGAGGCCTACCGTGAACCGAAGGTACCGCCGGTGGGCCGGCAGGACGGGGATGTGAAAATAAGCGTCCTGCAAGTCCAACGCTACCAACCAGTCTCGAGGGCAGTCAAGACCTGAGCTAGGGTGAGCATCTTGAACTTCTCCTTCCGGAGGAAGCGATTGACGTTCCGGAGGTCCAAGATAGGACGCATGTCCTCCTTGTCCTTTTTGGGCACCAGAAAGTAGTGGGAGTAGCAACCACGTCCTACTTCTGGGGTCGTAACATGCTCGATGGCCCTCTTGGCCAAGAGGGCCGTGACTTCCTTCTGCAGAAGCACCAAGTGATCCCCTGACATGCGGTGGAATTGAGGTGGCATGGCTGGGGGTGGTCTCGAAGGGGAGGGAGTAGCCCCTTCGGACAATGTCCAAGACCCACCTGTCCAAGGTGATGGGACGCCAGTGGTGAAGGTGATGGCGGACCCTGCCCCCTACTGGCATGCTGTGCACCTGAAAGGAAGGACTAGGAGGGCTTGGAGGCCGCGGACGGGGCGGAGTTGGTGGCCTGACCCACACGCTGGTTGCCCGAACCGCCACGGCGGTAGCCACGTCTTCGGCCACGCGAAGACGCTTGCTGCGCGGGCCGGTGGCTGGGCAGTGGACGTGACTGGGCGCCCCTTCCGTGGCCACGAAAGGGGCGAAAAGCAGAGGTTAGCGGAGGGCGCACAACAGAAAGGCCCAGGGCATTGGCAGTAGCCCGTGAGTCCTTAAAACGCTCCAGCGCATGGTCTGCTTTGGAACCAAAAAGACCGACTCCATCAAAGGGCATGTCCATGAGTGTATTCTGGACATCACCCGAGAAACCAATTGTTCTCAGCCAGGCGTGGCGACGCAGCGCCACCGTCGTTGCAAGCGATCTGCCCAGCGAGTCGGCGGTATCAAGGCCACAACGTATGGTGTATTTAGCCGCATCTCTACCTTCCGCAATGGTGCGGGTAAGCAGTGTCTGGACCTCCTCAGAACACTGGGGCAAAACAGTCGCCACCGAATCCCACAGGGAGTGGGTATATCGGCCCAAAAGGCAAGCGGTGTTGACGGACCGCAAGCCAGCACTGGAGGAAGAAAAAGCCTTCTTCGCAAACTGGTCCAGGCGTTTGGATTCCCTATCCGGAGGGGCGGTAGGGAAGGCGGTTTGGGAGGCAGAGGCTTGAACAACCAAGCTCTCGGGGGTGGGATGTTGAGAGAGAAACAAGGGGTCGCCCGGAGCAGGACGATGGCGTCGGGCCACGTTCCTATCCACAGGAGCCCCTGTGGTGGGCTTGGACCAGGTGCCCAAAAGAACGTCAGACAGTGCATCATTAAACGGCAGCACAGTGTCCGTGGAGGAAGCTGCCGGCTGAAGCACTTCCGTCAGGAGATTAGTCCTGACAGCCACAGTAGGCAATTGGAGGTGCAAGGCTCCAGCTGCTCTACGCAACACCGTTGCGGAATTTGCTCCCTCCTCCGTAGCCACGGGAGGAGACAGCATGCCAGTGTCAGGGGAAGTGTCTAGACCACTGGCATCCCCAAGTTCCTCTGCCCAGTCCTCATCATACTCACACTGCTGTGTGAGAGGGTCTTCCGACCCCTCCCAGCTCTCCTGGTCCTCCTCTGGTGTAAAATATGGAGGAGGAGGGACATCTGGGACCCAAGGTCTCATCGGCGCCGGAGCCGGCGTCGAGCGGCGCTCGGTCCGGCTCCATGTCCGGAACCGGAGAGAACCGGGGAACGACGCCGCCCGGAGCCCTGGGCGGCGTCGGGAACGGCACCAGGGAGATCGGCGCCGGCGTGGTTAGGTCAACCGGCGTCGATCGGGGTTGCGGTACCACCGGAGCCGGGATCGAGGCCGGGGCCGGAGCCGGGATCAAGGCTGGCGGGACAGGCGACGCCGGGACCGGAGTCGTCGGCGACGCCGGAGCAACCCCATCAGGGCCCGCGGGGCCCGAAGGAGCACCGGAGGGACCTTGAGGCCCGAAGAGGCGGGCCATGGCCGACAGGAATTCCTGTATCTCGGCTGGAGTCGCCCCCGAACCCGGGAAGGACGGGTAATGCGGGGGCGGCGCCACAGGCACATCCGGAGTCGCGAGACCGGCGCCGACAGGGGCCTCAGCCGAGTCGCGAGACCGGCGAGGCGAAGTCTTAGAGCGATGGTGCTTCTTAGACTTTTTGTGCTTCGACTTACCCGAGGAGTGCGAAGACTTGGACTCCGACCGGCGGGGGCTCCGCGACCGGCCCTCGACCTCTCACGGGACCGGGGCTTGGTGCGGCACGGAGCCGACTGCCGGACCTCGAGGAGCTTTCGAGACCGCTCTCGCAAAGCCTTCGGGTGTAAGGCCCGGCAGTCGGAACACGACTTCGTGTCGTGGTCGCGGCCGAGACAGTAGAGACACTCTAAGTGCGGGTCTGTGATCGACATCATTCGACCACAGGCGTCGCATGGCTTGAAGCCGGGCATCCCTACCGACACCTAGGAGTCGAGAAGACTCGAAAAGAAAGTGAAAAAAATCACCAAAAAATTTAGTCAAAAATTGACTAGGGCACTGCTCTTCCCGGATCTGCGCCTACTGGCGCGGAAAAAGAAGAACTGACGTCAGCGCGCAGGGGCGGCGTCTAAGTACTGCCCGCGACGTCATCCCGGCGATCGCGACGCCGACGACGGACGCGGAGCCGCACGACGCCGCCTACCGACGCGCAAGGGTACTGCTACGCAAAAACTTTCCGGATCCAGCCTGACGCCTGGGGATATTCTAAGGTAAGGAATCGGTCACTAACGTGTCTCTTTCAGATTAACGTGGTGCAGCGGGAGAGAGCTCGGAGCACTCCTGTACTCCTCCTGCACGCCTCCCCAGGCCACTCACGCTTGCGGCTCCCGACCTGAGTCCAAGCCTTACATGGGAGGGTGCGCTGCCTCGCTCTCTCTCTCTCCCCGCTCGTCGGACGTCCCGCTGGGCGATCCCGATCACGTTGCGGCTCTGTTGCTAGGCAACGCTGTAGCCGGACAGGTTACAGCGCGGCCTTCTCCGTCGTTGACGATCTTGGGCATATTCCTTTCGACAAACAACGATCATGATCCCTTTCACCTGGTAGCTTCCTTAGCTTCCAGGAATTCTTTAGCATGTTGTGGCTCGGGCCGGCAGCGGTGATCCTTCCTCACAGCCTCAGTTACGATGACGGCTCGGGCCACAAACAGCAATACAGCAGCGTGGACGATGTTTCACGCTGCGGGGGCCATGCGATCCCAGGGCACCTCGTAGACAGTACCACGGACCACACGGCAGTCTCAGGCGTGCAAGGGCACCACGCACACAGCGTCGCTGAGACACAGTCCTCAGTTTCAAGTGCCCCGTTAGCACGTTGCGGCTCGGGCCGGCGGCGGTGATCTTCACTCACAGCCTCAGTCACGATGACTGCTCGGGCCACAAACAGCAATACAGCAGCGTGGACTATGTTTCCCGCTGCGGGGCAATGCGATCCCAGGGCACCTTGTAAACAGTACCACGGACCACACGGCAGTCTCAGGCGTGCAAGAACACCACGCACACAGCGTCACTGAGACACAGTTCTTAGTTTCACACAGTCCTTGGGCACGTTGGGGCTCGGGCCGGCGGCGGTGATCCTTCCTCACAGCCTCAGGTACGATGACGGCTCGGGCCACAACAGCAAGGCAGCAGCGTGGACGATGTTTCATGCTGCGGGGGCAGTGCGATCACGGGCACCTCGTAGACAGTACCACGGACCACACGGCAGTCTCAGGCGTGCAAGAGCACCACGCACACAGCATCGCTGAGACACGGTTGGAAACTTTTGTGTTCCTGAGTTTCCACAACAGGGGACCAGCTCTCCTCGGGCCCTTGGAGACCCGCTACTTCAGGACACAGCACACAGCAAAGTCCTCACAAGCAGGGGGACACAGCACACAGCAAAGTCCCTTGTCCTCTCCTTAGTCAAACCAGCAAACTGCAGGCCAGCCCCAGAACACACAGCAAGGGCAGCCCTTCTCTTCAGTCTCTTCAGCTGTTCTTCTTTGGCAGAGGTTCCTCTTGAGCACCAAGTAGGTTCAATCCTTTTTCAATATGGATTTCAGTTTTGAGTTCAGGGGTTTCAGCTCTTACATTTATACCCCTAAATGCCTTTGAAGTCTGTGTTCAGGGGGCTCTGACCTCGGTCCAAAACCAGGCCTGGGTGTCTTCCTGCCAGTGCACACCCTCCTCCTTTGATAGTCAGGGTCTGGGGCCCAGACGCTCAGCAGGAGGTGGAGCCATCCTTTTGTGGCAGCAACACAGCTCTCTTCACATCCAGGGGGCTACTCCTCCCCCTCACATCAAATGCAGGCCAGCCTGTTGCTGTCTCACCTTCTCCTCCCTGGGGTCAGGACACTTCCCAGACCCTGTCACATCTAAACCCAGGCAGGCAATATACAACCAGGCAGAGGCACACAGGATGGTTTAAGACAAGAAACCAGCCACTTCTGAAAGCGTGGTTTCTAAACACACAATTCAAAAACCATCTTCACAAAAAGATGTGTTATTAAATTCTGAGTTCAGGCACACTAAACTCCATCTCTCCATCTTATGCCTATGGGAAGATATGCTGAAAACATGGGACACAGCATTCCCCATTCTGTCCTATGGGCAAGATGGCCTTGCAACAGTGTATAACGAATTTGGCAGTATTTCACTGTTAGGACATGGTACACACCTTAGTACATGTCCTACCTTTCAGATACACTGCACCCTGCCCAGGGGGGTACCTTGGCCTACTATAGGGGTGTCTGATGTGCATAGAAAGGGAAGGTAAGGCCTGGCAAGTGGGTGCACTTGTCAGGACAACAAGGCAGTTAACAAACTGCGCACAGGCACTGCAGTGGCAGGCCTGAGATCTCTCTTTAGGGCTACTTGTGTGGGTGGCACAATTAGTGCTGCAGGCTCACTAGTAGCATTTGCTTTACCAGCCCTGGCACACATAGTGCCCTTCACTAGTAAGGCAAACATACCAATTATGGACAACCAATTACCATAACACTTTACACAGGGAGCACTTGCACTTTGACACTGATCAGCAGTGGCAAAGTGCCCAAAGCATCTAAGTCGGCAACATTATGTCAGAAAAAGGTCTAGGAGGAAGGCAAAAAGTTTAAGGAACTTTAGCCAAAAAGGGCCAAGTCCAACACAACCCCCTCCCAGCCTAAAGCCAGGGTAGGCCAATCACTACCTTGATGGACTTCCCTGCTTGGGGCGATAGAACCCGGACGCGGGCCCGCTACCGCAGGGACACCCTCCTGTTCTATGCCTCCCTGACCCCAGGGGGTTCCCTTGGTTACAACTCCCTGGGCCAACTAAGCTACTCCACTGATACTTCCTGGCAGTCGGGGGCCCCCTAGGGGTGCTTGTCCCCTGGCAACTCCAGGCAGGGTTACCCTGGTGACTTCTAGGGGACCCAGCCCTTCTGGCTGGGCCTTGACCCACGGGTTCTCCTACTGGGGCACACCTCCTCTCAACCTTTCGTCTAGACTTCTGGGCCTTTAGGACCCCGGGAGTTCTGGTTATAGACGCCCCACGACCTCCTGACGCTAGGTGTTCTTCCTCGCACAGCTGGCAAGTAGGTTCTAGACCTCCCACCAGGTGTTCTACTAAGGAGCCCTCCAGTCCCTGGGGTGGGGCTGCGGACCCCCGGGGACGCCGCTTACACTCTCTCCCTTGAGACAGGATGCTAGCCTGCACGCCCCCCCACTTCTCTGGGACCTGACTGCGCCACTCTGTCCTTCTTCGCCCCCCTCGGGACCGGAAGATTTCTGAGTTGCTGCTGGGATTCCCCTTTAGTTCCTCTTCAGACCCTCTGCTCCTTAACCAGGGGTCTGTCTCTGGTGCCAGCTCCTGGGAATCAAAGAGCTCGCACTCTAACAGGTGTTGGCGCAGCTCTGAAAAATGATTACTGAGTCGAGGCTCCCTGGGGCCCAAATTGAGCAATCCCTTCAAATCATTCGCCATGCTAACCATCACCCAATTATCCAGTGCACGCGTGTACTCATCCACACCCCCACCCCAAGGACTGGATTTTAGTTCCTTGAAGTTCCTGAATTTCTGCCTGTACTGTTCAGGAGTGAGCCCATACCGGAGGCATAAAGCCTCCTTCATATTGGCATAGGTCAGGGTTCCCGCCCTCTCTAAGGGTGGTAAAACATCCCTCCCAGAAGCCTCAAAGTGTTTCCATAGGCCCGCCCCCCAATGCTTCTCAGGCACCTCATTCATCCTCAGTGCGATCTCATATGCCGTGAACCACGCATAAATATCATCACCCCTCTGGTAATCTCGCACTAAGTCTTTGGGAATGTACACCTTACCCGCTGGCACTGGCTGTGCGCTGCCACCATTCGAACTGGACTCCACCTGTTTAGCCTTAATGTCCAGTTCCCTCATGCTTAACTCATGAGCCAAGAGAATCTTTTTCTCTTCCAAGGCGAGAGCGTTCTTGCTCTCCTCTGCTCGCTTTTCACTTTCAATGAGCAGCTTTTTCTCTTCTGCTTGAGCCTTAAGTTTTAAAACCTCCAACTCATGCTCTCTGACCCTTTGGTTTTCCTCCAGCTCCTCTGGGGAAAAGCTCCTCCCTGAATGGTTACGACCAGCCCCTGTGGCTGGTCCTTCCACCGGCAAATCCTGTGGACCAAATCCATTCCCTGGGCCATCCTCATCCACCTCATCATCACCTGTCTACTGAGCCTCTTTGGCTTCCCACCAGTCCCTCAAGGCCGTTTGCAGCTCCTCCTTCTTGGTGCTACTTTTCATGGGACATCCCAAAGCTCTGCAGAATTGCCTCAATTGATCAACTTTGTAGGTAAGCAATGCCTCAATGTCGAATTCCAATTATGCAGCCTCACTGGCTACTTGACTCCCTTGAGACATGATGTGTGGCTTAAAGGTCGCTCAAAAATAGAACCAAAAATCAAAACACAATATGTGGTTGCGTCAAGGTCTGCGCTAAACTAGTGATGTACACCAGTCACTGTGAGTCAGTTGCAAATACACGTTCAAATCCCAACCGCTGACCACCAATGTTAGAACTGGGAGTCTCTAGTTGGCTGAGGTATGTACCTTAGTCCAAATAGGGACCCTTGCTTCTAGTCATTGTAAGGAGGGACACACCTTTAGATAACCCCTGCTCACCCCCTGGTAGTAGCTTGGCACGAGCAGCCAGGCTTATCTCCAAGGCAATGTGTAAAGTATTTGCAACCACACTCCCAGTGACACAGTGATGACACCACACTGGTTTCATAAAAATAGCAGCATCTTTATAAAAAGAAATACGATGAGACCAAAACGATAGAAAACCAACATATGCGTATTCGTAATAATTCACTTGGCCGGTTATTAGGCCAGCAATCACGTGTAGGTTCTTGCGGTATTAATGAGCAATTTACGATCTCTAATGAACTCCTAATGCAATGCTATGCAGTTCGTAATGCAGCTCGTAATGGAATACTAGGACAGTCCTTAATGCAAGAATCAGGCAGTTCGTAATGCAATAATAATGCGGTTCGTAATGCAAGAATCAGGCAGTTCGTAATGCAATACTAATGCGGTTCGTAATGCAAGAATCAGGCAGTTCGTAATGCAATAATAATGCGGTTAACTCGGGCACCACTAGGCCCCAACAGCAGAGACAACGGTCATAGGCTTACAGGGGCGGCCCCGGTCCTTCTGGGCAGGTCTGGACCGCTCGGGGACTCAGCGCGTCTAACGCGGTGCAGCGGGAGAGAGCTCTGAGCACTCCTGTACTCCTCCTGCACGCCTCCCCAGGCCACTCACGCTTGCGGCTCCCGACCGGAGTCCAAGTCTTACCTGGCGGGGGTGGGGGGGGAGGCGGGGTGCGCTGCCTCGCTATCTCTCTCCCCCCGCTCGTCGGACGTCCCGATTACGTTGCAGCTCTGTTGCTCGGCGACGCTGTAGCCGGACAGGTTTTAGCGCGGCCTTCTCCGTCGTTGACGATCTTGGGCAGATTCCTTTCGACGAACAACGATCACGATCCCTTTCACCTGGTAGCTTCCTTAGCTTCCAGGAATCCTTTAGCACGTTGCGGCTCGGGCCGGCAGCGGTGATCCTTCCTCACAGCCTCCGTTACAATGACGGCTCGGGCCACAAACAGCAATACAGCAGCGTGGACGATGTTTCACGCTGCGGGGACCATGCGATCCCAGGGCACCTCGTAGACAGTACCACAGACCACACGGCAGTCTCAGGCGTGCAAGAGCACCACGCACACAGCGTCGCTGAGACACAGTCCTCAGTTTCAAGTGCCCCGTTAGCACGTTGCGGCTCGGGCCGGCGGCAGCGATCTTCACTCACAGCCTCAGTCACGATGATGGCTCGGGCCACAAACAGCAATACAGCAGCATGGACGATGTTTCCCGCTGTGGGGCAATGCGATCCCAGGGCACCTTGTAAACAGTACCACAGACCACACGGCAGTCTCAGGCGTGCAAGAGCACCACACACACAGCGTTGCTGAGACACGGTTCTTAGTTTCACACAGTCCTTGGGCACGTTGCGGCTCGGGCCGGCGATCCTTCCTCACAGCCTCAGGTACGATGACGGCTCGGGCCACAACAGCAAGGCAGCAGCGTGGACGATGTTTCACGCTGCGGGGGCAGTGCGATCACGGGCACTTCGTAGACAGTACCACGGACTACACGGCAGTCTCAGGCATGCAAGAGCACCACGCACACAGCGTAGCTGAGACACGGTTGGAAACTTTTGTGTTCCTGAGTTTCCACAACAGGGGACCAGCTCTCCTCGGGCCCTTGGAGACACGCTACTTCAGGACACAGCACACAGCAAAGTCCTCACAAGCAGGGGGACACAGCACACAGCAAAGTCCCTTGTCCTCTCCTTAGTCAAACCAGCAAACTGCAGGCCAGCCCCAGAACACACAGCAAGGGCAGTCCTTCTCTTCAGTCTCTTCAGCTGTTCTTCTTTGGCAGAGGTTCCTCTTGAGCACCAAGTAGGTTCAATCCTTTTTCAATATGGATTTCAGTCTAAAGTCCAGGGGTTTCAGCTCTTACATTTATACCCCTAATTGCCTTTGAAGTCTTTGTGTTCAGGGGCTCTGACCTCGGTCCAAAACCAGGCCTGGGTGTCTTCCTGCCAGTGCACACCCTCCTCCTTTGATAGTCGGGGTCTGGGGCCCAGACGCTCAGCAGGAGGTGGAGCCATCCTTTGTGGCAGCAACACAGCTCTCTTCACATCCAGGGGCTACTCCTCCCCTCACATCAAATGCAGGCCAGCCTGTTGCTGTCTCACCTTCTCCTCCCTGGGGTCAGGACACTTCCCAGACCCTGTCACATCTAAACCCAGGCAGGCAATATACAACCAGGCAGAGGCACACAGGATGGTTTAAGACAAGAAACCAGCCACTTCTGAAAGCGTGGTTTCTAAACACACAATTCAAAACCATCTTCACAAAAAGATGTGTTATTAAATTCTGAGTTCAGGCACACTAAACTCCATCTTATGCCTATGGGAAGATATGCTGAAAACATGGGACACAGCATTCCCCATTCTGTCCTATGGGCAAGATGGCCTTGCAACAGTGAAAAACGAATTTGGCAGTATTTCACTGTTAGGACATGGTACACACCTTAGTACATGTCCTACCTTTCACATACACTGCACCCTGCCCAGGGGGGTACCTTGGCCTACTATAGGGGTGTCTGATGTGCATAGAAAGGGAAGGTAAGGCCTGGCAAGTGGGTGCACTTGTCAGGACAACAAGGCAGTTAAAAAACTGCGCGCAGGCACTGCAGTGGCAGGCCTGAGATCTCTCTTTAGGGCTACTTGTGTGGGTGGCACAATTAGTGCTGCAGGCCCACTAGTAGCATTTGCATTACCAGCCCTGGCACACATAGTGCCAAGTCCAACAACATTGTTTTGTTCATTTTGGCTCTGTACCAACAAGTCGTTGCAGTGGGCACTATTGGAGGTTATTTGCCAGCCCCTTTGGATTTTTTACATTTACCGGATCAACTGTTCTTCGTACCCATGAATAGGCCGTATAATGTAACAGAGAATTAGTCTACAAGGGCAAAGACCCAGCCATTTAGGATGTGTGTCTCCATAATATACCTGTTAAAGCACCACGTTACCCAAGAGATAGAGTAACAAAACTTAATTAAAGCAATATGAGGGGTTTAGATAGAAGCATGTCTATTAAAACACTAACCTGGTGAAAAAATGTTATTCAGTGACCAGCAATTTGGCATTTTTGCAGGATACATAGAAATCGTTGCACTACGGTACTATTCTAAGACGAAACCATCACGGACAACATGAAAGGGAGATTGCCTATGTTTATCGGGACAAACCTGCTCTCACACCAAGTGCACGTCTATCAAAATATAGTGGAATTCCTGTATGGATAAGTTGTTTTTATATTTGGGGGCACCTTTTCCGCATCATTTTCACAAGGAGGGCAAACACTTGATTAGGTCCCTAGATGAAACTTGTACAATATTGGGCATCAGAGCAGCAGATGATGACCATGCAACTAGGGGCAGTAAGCTATTACCCAGTAGGTTGGTAAGAAGAAGGGAGAAAGTTCCCAGTTGTTCCCGGACATGGCTGAGATCTAAAAGAGCAAAAGGTAGGTGATATGACTTCTAAAGAAAATGATAGTGGAATTCTAAGCCACCAGCAAAGATTAACTCAAGGTGGAAAGTCGTGTTTGATGCTTGGGAGTGGGAGGGTCCATGGACTGACTGCTGAGTGAAACCTCACTTCTTAAATGCAGACAGTAGGTTGGGACAGCATCAACGGGTGGCTGGGGTAGAAAGCACAGGGTAGGGAGTAAAATATTTTGAAATTATATGATGGATTGAACAGTTAACTGGGTATCCGGTATACTCTGGGGCGTGGGGTGAAAACAAGATTATGATGCCCAAACGTGGAAGGGTGAAATGTTTTCGGATTGTGTATTTGGGGGTAGGAGTTTTAATTTGGGTATGTGTGATTTATTTTTTATTTTTTGGTAAAGGGGGAGGAAACATTCCTCTAAATAGTGCATCTCTTGTCGTGTAGTTCCTATAAACCTATATAGGATCTGCTCATTTAGACAACATAGACTGTGGGATTGGTGTCCAGACTGATTCCAGACACCGCCACCGGGTATGTTAGCCTGTATACCAGCTAGCTCACAGTGCCACTGCAAAATCCTCGTACCAAGGAGAGAATAGTTATTGGCAACTATCGAACATGACAACTCTGTCCCATCAGGGATTGTGGAAACAGTACAGTACTTTTCGCTCATTTACTCGTGCTCACTTTGTCTCAGAGAGAAACACAGAATAAACGGTGGGGACGTTTTCAACAAGCATTTATTGAACCAGCGCCATTCTAGTGTAAAATAGGTGTGCTGAAACAACCATAAGACAGAAACAGATATAAATGAATATAAGCACCAACAGAGTAAAAGGATGGTAGATTCCTACCATAGTGCTAAAACAATGAATACAGGCAGGTATAAAAATACATGACAGTAATAATGCGTACTCATACGATGCAACTCTAACTAGATGTACCTAAGTGTACCTAGCATATATGTAGGTGTAGAGCCAAGAATCCCTCTAGGATAAAGCCAACCCCGTTACCTGAAGTGAGAGACTGTGGGACCCCATCTTGGTCTCGAGATGGACACCCCGCAACGGATGTCAGACCACTGCGAGCTGGAGTGTCTGCGTGCAGAAACCTCAGCGTCTTGCGTCAGTGTGTCAGCATGGAAGTCCTTTTACTTCTCTCCCTGCCTCAGCAAAGATATGGTGTTTATATACCCAAAGTGGTACCTTCAGGGGATCTACCTTGCTGTGTCATGTCGGACTAGGATGACGGAAGGAATGAACCTTATACATAGTTATTATGCAGGACAAGGTAGTCCTGCTGAGATTCCAAGAAACCTCATGCATAATGAATGAGGCTAGTTTTCAGAGAAAACCCCGTCACTTAAGCAGTACCGTAACTATGTCAAAGGTCAGTACTAGGAACCGTTATGCAGTGTAATGTCAGGGGAAATATAGGTAAAAGGTCTGGTTACTACCTGAGCCTATATCGGGCACTTGTATGAAACGTAACACTCTGTAGTAGATGAGAAGGTTGTAGAGTTGCTTCTGTTGAAGGATCACCACTAGATCAATGGTCATGTTCACAACAGCAACCTCTATTGTAGTGGTCTCAATTACAAGATGCCTGCTAATTTTACAGAAGCTTAAGGCTTCTTTTTCCTATACAAGACACACCTGGTGCTGGTGAGTCAGTGCTGCTTAAGATCTAAGTGCTTCCCCAGGCAGGTCTTTCCTCTGCCTCCAAAAAGTAGGTGGGATTGGGATACCAATGACTCTCAGGTTTCAGTTTGAGGCAGGGTAGGTCACTAAGGATAGGGAACAAAGGATGGTGGTGGTAAACAATGGTCTCCATGGAAAGACACTGTTCTTAACATACCTTTATGCTCTGTCAGGGAAAAGAAGGGAGGGATTCTTTTGCACATCATTGCAGAGAATAATGGTAATCTTTGCCATGGGCCTGTTGATGATACGAGGTGACCTTATTTAGTTATGAACCCCCAACAAGACAAATCTCAGCATAGATACAAAGGAAGGCATTCAGAAGTTACTTGCACTTACGTGAGACTGACGCAAGGACGCGAGGAGGCAGTGCCCGAGGAGCTAGCGAGCAGGCGAGCGAGCGACGTTCAGGAAGCTCCCGATTCACCGGTTTGTTCTTTCCCGCCGCAACTGCCACAACGGCCAAGACTGTGGCTACATTCGCCGCGACTGGGGGCAACCACCTCCACCTCCAGTGACGAAGGGAAACAAGCGTGGTCACCATTAGTAGATGTCTCCTAAGTGTGTGACTCAGCGCCCTGCGGAGGTGGCCCGACCAGGCTCGGGTGCGGCCTGCAGCAGCGCCGTATGGTCCCCGCTTGTTTTCTTTCTCTTGCCTTTTCGCTCTCTCCTGGGACCTGGGACATGGAGAGCCCTCTATAACGTCCTCAGGCCAAAGTCTACAAGGTACAGAGGGCACGAGAAAGAAGCCGGAAACCCACAGTAATTAGCAATTGGATAGAACGGGTGGAAGCCAAGTCAAATGGTGAGTCCAGCCTGATTAGATTTCTTTATATTGGGGCGTCAAGCAAGACGTTGATGGTTCAGCCCTAGCTAAGAGTGGCCCATAAGCCACAACTGCACAGTATCTCCACGCAGAGGATTGACGGAGCAGAAGCAGTGATACTTACCCACTCATTGCCTTGGACTCTTCCTTTAACTTCTAACAGGCAATCTATTTAACAAGCAGCTCACAAGCTACTAGCAATACCTGTAGGCCCTAGATTGAGTGGTGTCTACCTGCTGGCAAGTTGAGGACAAGCACAGCTACTACCTACTTAGCGCAGCTCAGCCGCGGTATTAGTTGGATTCAACGAACGAAAGGGGTCAGGCAAGTTGGGAAAAGGGATACAAAATCCCCTACATCCCTACACCATCTACCTGGCCTATTCACTGCTCTGCTTAAGCCGTCTATCCCTTTCTCCACCTTATCATCACCTTCTTACTTCCGCCTGGGAGAGGACTGACCAGCGTCTCTTTGGCTCCTGCGGAGACTATCCTTACCAACTGAAAACATCAATTAAAATATCAAGTAGCCTACCCTTACTGTTAGATTTGGGGGTCTCTAGTTGGCATAGGTAGGTACCTGTGACAACTAGGGACCCTTGCGTCTAGTCAGGGTAAGGGGCTACACTCCTAAAATAACCCCTGCTCACCCCCTTGGTAGCTTGGCACGAGCAGACAGGCTTATCTCGGAGGCAGTGTGTAAAGCATTTGTGAACACATATAGTAATACAGTGACAACACTACAGATGGACACCACAGGTTGTATTTATAAAAATAGTATTTTTATATAGACTTAACACAAGACCAAACGACAAAAATCCACAATACTGTACTCAAAAATAGACTTTAAAATGTTATAAAATAGCTCAGTTCTCTCAAGTTGTAGATGCAACACTTTACTCTCAATGTACCTTGAATGCGCAACGCAAAGAAAACAAAAGGGTCGCAGGGAAGGTGATGCGTCGGTTCCTTACACTCAGGGGAGTGGATGCGTCGGTTCCTTACTGCTGCGCAGGGGAGTTGATGCTCGCTTCCTTACTGTGTGGGGAGGTGATGCGTCGGTTTCTTACTGCTCTCCGGTGCAATGCAACAAAATGGCGTCTTGGTTGCGATGCGACAACGTTGGTGCGATGCGTGCACGCCCAACGGCCGTGCGGCGACTCGATGATCTTTGGAGCCGCGACAGGCCCTGCGACGCGCTTCTCCGGTGATGCGACGATGACCTCTGTGGCAGCGTCCCGCTTCTTCGGCGCCGCGCCGCGCTTCGGCGATGCGATGATGACAGCGGCAGCAGCGTCTCGCTTCCTCGGCGATGCGATGACAGCGGCTGCGACACGCTTCTCGTCGTTGCGTCGCGCTTCCAGCTCCCAGCGACACGCAGTCTCTCAGAAGGGCCAGCACAACAGCAGGCACTTCAATTCCCAGCAAGGGAATTCAGGGGGGAGCTGGTTGGTGAAGTCTTGTATCCCTGAGACTTCAGGCAGGAGGCAAGCTCTAGTTCAAGCCCTTGGGGATTCTTCTTTAAGTTGACAGAAAGCACACTCAGTCCTTTTCTCCTTTCTTTGGCAATGAAGCAACCACTGCAGGCCAACCCCCAAACACACAGCACAGGGGTAGTCGCCTCCTTCAGCTTCCTGGTTCTTCTCCTCAGCAAAGGTTCGTCTTGATTCCCAGAAGTGATCTAAAGTTCTTGGGTCTGGGTCCCAATATTTATACTACTTTTCTCTTTGTTCTCTGAAGGCAGAGAGGCCTTTGCCTAGTCCAAAACCAGTTCTGGTCAGTCCTGGAGCACTTTGTTGACAAGACTCCTTCTTTCCTTTCACAGTGTAGGCCAGGGACATCAGACACACCACAGGAGGTGGAGCCAGCATTGTGGAAGAAAGGCACAGCCCTATTCAGGTCCCAGGTGCAACTCCTCCCTCCTATCTGCATGCAGATCTCTTATTCAGCTCTGTGCTGACTCACCCTGTCTCCTGGAAGCCCCCAGCCCCTGTCACTCAAACTCCAGACAAGGAATACACAACCTAGCAGAGGCAGGCTTGATAGTTAGGCAAGAAAATACCTACTTTCTAAAAGTGGTATTTTCAAACACAGAATGTTAAAACCAACTTCACTAAAAGATGTATTTTATCATTCTGAGTTCAGGCATACTAAACTCGAATTTCTACCTAGTTCCCTGAGTCAGTTAGGATTATAAGATGTTATAATCTAACTGCCCATTCTGGCCTATGGGGAACAGGTAGCCTTGCAATAGTGAAAACGAAAATGGCTGTAATTCACTATTAGGACATGCCACACACACCAGGGCATGTCCTACCTTTACCTCACAATGCACCCTGCCCTTGGGCCTACCTTAGGGGTGACTAATATGTATAAAGGGAAGGTTTAGGGACTGGCAAGTGGGTACACTTGCCCAGTCAACATGGCAGTACCAGACTGCACACAGGCTCTGCAATGGCAGGCCTGAGACACACTCTACAAGCTGCTCCGGTGGGTGGCACAACCAGTGCTGCAAGCCCACCAGCAGCATTTGATTTACAAGCCCTGGGCACACGCAGTGCACTGTACTAGGGTCTGACAGTAAGCCAAACAAGCCAATCATGGAGTCACTAATCCATACATCAATTTACCATAGGGAGCACTTGACTGTGGCACTGAACAGCAGTGGCACAGTGCCCAAAAGCATCTAAAACCAGCAAAAACATAAGAGGCAACAGCAAAAAATGGAAGGGAGACCCACGCCAATGGTGCCAGGTCTAACACGTGTCCCCTCCAGCTGAAATGTGGGGAGAACTACCCTACCTCCGGGGAGTTCTCATCACTAAGGCGGGAAAATCTGGACAGACCATCAGCATTGGCGTGTTCTGTACCAGGGCGGTGTTCCACCGTGAAGTCGATCCCCTGTAGGGATATGGACCACCTCAACAGCCAGGTCTAACACGTGTCCCCTCCAGCTGAAATGTGGGGAGAACTACCCTACCTCCGGGGAGTTCTCATCACTAAGGCGGAAAAATCTGGACAGACCATCAGCATTGGCGTGTTCTGTACCAGGGCGGTGTTCCACCGTGAAGTCCATCCCCTGTAGGGATATGGACCACCTCAACAACTTTGGATTCTCACCCTCATCTGCATCAACCATCTGAGGGGCCTGTGGTCTGTCTGAACCCGGAAGTGAGTCCCAAACAAGTATGGTCTCAACTTCTTCAGTGCCCAGACCACAGCAAATGCCTCACGCTCAATTGCACTCCACCTCTGTTCCCATGGAAGTAACCTCCTACTGATGAAGGCTACAGGTTGGTCTAGGCCCTCCTCATTAATCTGTGATAGAACAGCCCCCACACCATGCTCTGAAGCGTCTGTTTTCACAATAAACTCTTTTGAGAAGTTGGGTGCCAGGAGCACGGGCGCCGTGCACATGGCAGTCTTCAGGGCATCAAAAGCTCTCTGACAGGTGTCAGTCCAAATCACTCTCTTGGGCTGCTTCCTGGAAGTCAGCTCTGTCAAGGGTGCAACAATGCTGCCATACCCCTTGACAAACCTCCTGTAATACCCGGTGAGTCCTAAAAAGGCTCTCACCTCTGTCTGGGTCTTGGGGGTTCCCAAGTCAGGATGGTCTCAATCTTGGGCTGTAGGGGCGCCACCTGGCCGCTCCCAACCTGGTGTCCCAAGTACACCACGGAACCCTGCCCGATCTGGCACTTACTCGCCTTGATCGTGAGGCCTGCTCTTCGCAGCGCCATCAACACTTCCCAGAGGTGGCGCAGATGTTCTTCCCAACTGGCGCTGAACACTGCAATGTCATCCAGGTAGGCGGCACTGAACTCTTCCAGTCCAGCCAACACCTGGTTGACCAACCTCTGAAAGGTGGCAGGGCATTCTTCATCCCAAAGGGCATAACCCGGAATTGGTAGTGCCCATCTGGTGTGGAGAATGCTGACCTCTCTCTTGCCCCATCAGTCAAGGCGATCTGCCAGTACCCTGACGTTAAGTCAAACGTGCTGAGGTACCGGGCAGCCCCTAACCGATCAATGAGCTCATCAGCTCTGGGGATGGGGTGCGCGTCAGTCCTGGTGACTGAATTGAGCCCTCGGTAGTCCACACAGAACCTCAGCTCTGGTGAGACACCCGGTGCGGCAGCCTTTGGGACCAAGACCACTGGGCTGGCCCAAGGACTGTTAGAGGACTCAATCACCCCTAACGCAAGCATCTTGGAGACCTCCTCCTTGATGCAAGCTCTCACCCCGTCAGTCACCCTGTAAGTTTTGTGCTTGGCAGGAGGACTGTCCCCAGTGTCTACATCATGGACGCACCAATCAGTGACACTGGGAATCAGGGAGAACAGGTCAGAAAACTGTCCCAGAAACTGGTGACAGTCCTTCTGCTGCTCAGGGGTCAGGGTGGAAGAGAGGTTCACTCCATCCACTGACCCATCTTGCTCTGTTGCAGACAGGAGGTCAGGAAGAGGCTCAGTCTCCTCCTCCATTCCAGCATCTGTTGCTAGGAGCATGCCCACCCTTTCAAAGGGGGTGCTGACCACAGGGAATGGCTGGAGAGGAGCCTTGGGCTTCCTCCCACTCTTTCCACTTGCCTGGCAAGTCTGACAGGTCCTGCAATGAGTCTCTGAACTTTTGCGCATTTGGGGCCAATAAAAATGGGTGACAAGCCTTTCAAAGGTCTTGTCCTGCCCCAAATGTCCTGCTAAAGGCACATCATGAGCCAGCCCCAGTAGGAAGGCTCTGAAGCGCTGGGGTACCACCAGCACACGGGCTGACCCAGGCTCAGCAACCTTAGGCTCACTATACAGGAGACCATTCTCCCAGTAGATCCAATGTGATCCAGACTGATCACCTGCTGCCTGGTTTGCAGCCTGTTGCCACAAACCCACAAGAGAAGGGCACTTGTTCTGCTCCTCACAGATCTCTTCCCTGGAGGGACCTCCTTCCTGCTGCCAATGGGTCAGCTCAGGCAGGTCTCCCAGTTCAGCAATCTCTTCCCCGGTAGGCTCCAGGGCATCCCCCTCAGGGTCCGCCTCCTCCTGGGCCGTGGGAATCTCAGGGGCCGGTTTCCCGTGCCCCCTACCTCTTCTCTTTAAGGCAGGCACCTGGGCCATTTTCTCAGGCTCCAGGCCCTCTTGAACACCCTTACTGGCTGCTCATAGACCGAGTGGTCACGCAGGCCCACTCAGGCAAACCCAACATCTCTAAATGAGCTCTCCGCTCCACCTTAGCCCAAGGGAGCTCTCCAAATCGTTACCTAACAGACATTCAACAGGCATGGCTGGCCTCACAGCTACTTGAAGAGTCCCTGAGACCCCCCACTCAAAGGGAACCTGTGCCACCTTGCAGTGGCTCTCTGTGTTGTCAGCGGCAACAACTGGGTAAAATGCATTGGGGACTACCTGCTCTTCAGACACCAACCGACAACTGACAGCTGTCACACTGGCTCCGGTGTCTCTAAGAGCTTCCACCCTCTTGCCATTGATGGTCACCCACTGCCTGTATTTTTTAGTGTTATCAGGCAGCTGGGTCCTGGGGACCACCTCACAGTCTCCTAAAGAGACAAGGGACATCTCTGCGGGACCCCACCCACCTTGGGCACCCATCTCCTCCCCTAGGGCTACACTAGCCAACTGCCGGGGTGGTGCACCAGTGGGTGCTGTCTTCCCATACAAGGGACATCTAGCATCATAAGAACAGTGGCCTACTAGACCACACTTAAAACAGGTCTAGGGCCCCTTGTGAACAGGCTTATCTGTCGGGGCCACTGCCTTCTTCTCAGGGGAGGCTGGGAACCTTTCCCTTGGGGATTACTTTGGGGCCCTTTCTGGAACTCCTCTGTTTACCCTTGTCCCCCACTCTTCTGCTGGGGACCCTGCCCACCTTTGGCGAAGTCTCCCACATGACCCTTCTGGACCCGGGTGCTCACCCAGCGGTCCGCCTCCTCAGCAAGCTTCCTAGGGTTAGTCAGCTTGCTATCAATAAGATGCTGGTGTAGCTCTGGAAAACAGTTATTTGACAAGTGCTCCCATGCAAGCAAATCATAGAGCGCCTCAAAATTATCCACTTTGCTACCCTTCACCCAACCATCCAATGCTCTGCAAAAGAAAGACACATATTCCACCCAAGTGGTAGACTCCAGTTTTCTGCAATTTCTAAACCTTTGTCTGTATAGCTCTGGGGTCAAACCAAATCTGGACATTAGGACTCCTTCATGTGGGTATAGGACATCTGCTCCTCTGTAGGCAAATCCAACAAAGTGTCCCTCCCATCACTAACAAAGCGGCCCCACAACCCCGCTCCCCAATCCTTCTCAGGGACCCGGAGGCCAACATTGCAGCTTCATAAGCCCTAAACCACTGACCAATATCCTCATTCTTGTGGAAATCTTTAACTACATCTTTGGGAATGTAGGTTCTTCCTTCTACATGCACTGGCGGTGTGCTGCCACCAGAGGGAGGAACCTCTAACTTTTTGGCCTTGAGTTCCAATTCCCTCAATCCTCTCTCATGCTCAAAATGCATTCTCTTTTCCTCTAAGGCTAACTTCTTCATCTCTAACTCCATCCCAAGCTCTATTTTCTTGCTCTCTATGTCTCTCTGACCATCCATTTTGAGCCTAGCTAGCTCCAATTTATGCATCCTCTCCCTTGCTCTGTCCTCCAGCTCTCCTGGGGACAATCCCTTGGAAGAAACACTGCTGCCCGCCCCTGAAGGTACTTTCCCTCCAGTTGGGCCCACTGGCCCCTCAAGTTGCTCATTTAAATCCTCTGCCTCCATTACTGGCTCCTCAGGATGCTCACTGGCATTCCTAGATTCTACCCAGGCCCTCAGCGCCTTCTGGTATTCCTCTTTCCTGGTGAGGCCTTTCACAGAGATTTTAAATTTCTTGCACAAAGCTTTGAGATAAGGCACAGATTTGTTGCTGGACTAGGTGTGGGACTAAGAGTAGGGTTAGGCTTTCTATTGGAAGTAGGGAGTAGGGCTGCCTGTCCCATTGGTTGCTTGGACTTGGGTTGGGACTACTGGTAGGGCTAGGGCCTCTATTGGATGTAGAGATCAGGGTTTTTGAACTGATTGGGTGCTTGGATTAGGGCTAAGATTGGCTGTAAGGTCCTGGTCTCCTATTGGTTCTAGCTTTTAGGGCTAGTGTAGTGAATGGATAGTGTTAGGGCTAGGGTTCCCATTGGCTGACGGGGTCACCTGATTACTAGGGCTATAAAAGGCCAGGCTTAGGGCGTCTCAGCCAGGGCGTCGAGGCTAAGGGCGGAGAGGACAAAGGCAGTTGCCTGTTTGAGCCTGTTCGAAACTGGCCGGGACCAGGGCCAGGAATGCCGCCCATTTTTCCCATCCATTAATAACCACCCTATGTATTTGTCCCTCTGTACATAAGCATTGATTTTCACTATAGATATGTGCCTATCTTCGTGTATTGCTTTGTATGAACATGTACAATAATTATGTTGTTATAAAAACAAAAACAAAAGAAAAAAAAATCTTCTTTGGTCTACACGTACTTGCTTCCATTGGGCATCTATGTACCTCCATGTACTTGGATCTGTGTGTCTGTTACTTTTCTCCTGAAAAAGCATATCCAATGCACTACCCCATTTCTCATCCGCTACCTCTATCAATATCTTTAATCTGCATATACTTACCTCCTTGATGCATCTATATACTTTCAATGTACTTATGGATCTATATATTTATCACTTTCTTCTAATTTAGCATTTCCAATGCACTACCCTATTTCTCAGCCTATACTTCCCTCAATATATCTTCTAGCCCAACTTTCTGACTCATCTCAAACTTCTTTTCTACTACTCTTTCCAATTCACTACCCTATCTCACCCTATACATCTATCATTATATCCTCTACACCCACTCTCTCATTTATCCCAAACGCCATACCACTACTATGTTCCCCAAAATAACCCTTTCTTGACTCCCTCCTACTCTACCCCTCCTTGCATCTTCTGACACCTCCTTTACTGGACCGATCCCCCAAAACAAACCTTTCTAAACTCTTCCTCTTGACTCTTCCCTCCAAAAACCTCTTTTACTCATCCAAAAGCCTCCTCCTACTGCTATAACCTAAAAAAAGAAATCCTTCACTCTTCTATCCCTCCACTATCCTTCTCACTCCAAATAACTGACTAATATCCACCACTCAAATTACTTTCATATTTCACCATACTAATTCACCACTAATCCTTTTTGGGTTTCCGGAGTAGCGTGCTACTCGCCAAAAAAAGCGATTCAACACCCCATCAGGGGTTAGAAGCGCTATATAAATACAAACCTTCTTTCCTCTTCTATCCTTCTGCTATCCTTCCGAATCCAAATAACTGACAAACATATCCACCACTTAAAATGTACTTGCATGTTTCACTATACTAATTCAACACTAATCCTCTATGGGTCCTAGAGTAGCGTGCAACTCGCCGAAAAAGCGCTTCGACGCCTCGTCAGGGGTAGTAAGCGCTATACAAATGCAATTACAATACAATACAATACAGTGTAAGTATCAATTCTCTCTTCTTCCAAAACAATGTCTACAGATACTATGGATGCGGACTTGCTCATGGTAGCAAAAAGACTGGGAGTTCTCAAGAATCAAAAATAGAAAAGAAGTTCCAAGGAAAAATTCTCAAAAAGTATGTGGTCGCGTTATGGTCTGCACTCACTAGTAGTGTACACCAATCACTGTATATGAATCACAAATGCAAGTCCAAATCCTCACCGCTGACCACCAATGTTAGATTTGTGGGTCTCTAGTTGGCATAGGTAGGTACCTGTGACAACTAGGGACCCTTCCGTCTAGTCAGGGTAAGGGGCTACACTCCTAAAATAACCCCTGCTCACCCCCTTGGTAGCTTGGCACGAGCAGGCAGGCTTATCTCAGAGGCAGTGTGTAAAGCATTTGTGAACACATACAGTAATACAGTGACAAAACTACAGATGGACACCACACAGGTTGTATTTATAAAAATAGTATTTTTATATAGACTTAACACAAGACCAAACGACAAAAATCCACAATACTGTACTCAAAAATAGACTTTAAAATGTTATAAAATAGCTCAGTTCTCTCAAGTTGTAGATGCGACACTTTACTCTCAATGTACCTTGAATGCGTAATGCAAAGAAAACAAAAGGGTCGCAGGGAAGGTGATGCGTCGGTTCCTTACACTCAGGGGAGTGGATGCGTCGGTTCTTTACTGCTGCGCAGGGGAGTTGATGCTCGCTTCCTTACTGTGCAGTGTTGCCAGATTTTTTCACTACTTTCAAGCCCAAAAGCAACGGAAAAGTAGCCCAAAATAGCCCAATGTTGCCACTCCATAAACTTACGTGTAGCCTGACTACAACATTCAAAAATATACTTCTATTTCAAGGATTATATGTTTAGTACCCACATTAATCAGATTATCTATATTTTGTACACTAAAATCAAAGTTGGTCTGTCGGGAAAACGGTCACTCACTTGATATCGTATGGTGTGGAGCAAGCTGGCCAAAAATTTTCTGGGTCCAATTTTGAGGACTGCAACTGCGGAAACCAGCATGAAGTTACTTTTGCATAGTCACGTCAGGCCCCCCAAAATAACGGCAATATAGGCCAATGCTCCATGTTTTTTCACACTGGTTTTAATGCTCAAAGAGCAATGCTGAACATCTCTTTACATATGGAAATTACGTATGTTTCGTACTTTTTGGTACTCATCAGAAGAGGCAGCGCGTGGTCACCCAGGCTGCGCGCTGGTCCCGGCAGGCTTGGGGGCTGGCTCAGTTTCTCGCAAAGTAGCTGCTGCTACATAGCTGCCAAGGTTTCAGTATAATTATGAGTGACATTTCAACGACTGAGTGACACTTTCTCGCGAGCAAAATCAAGCAATTAAGACGAGGGTAACATATAAATAGCAGAAATTACACCCATTTGAGCAGCAAGAAATTCTAAGAAGATCTTAAAACTGCTGAAAAGCACCAGAAATGGAAGGGCACTACCTGGAGACAGGCTGCCGTTCTCAGTTAAAGAGGGCAGGCTGGCACTTCATCTGGTCTGAATATAATCTCTTTAATCTGATCATTCATGACGGCGCACTAGCCTAACAAAAGCAAATTTTATAGCATAGCAAGTACAACTAGGAGATTATACTGTCACCTAGTCTCAGGCGCTTACTCATAGCTGCCAAGTTGTCAGACTTCTTATGTGTCACATTTTCATGATTTCAGTATACTTAGAAGTGACATTCAACAACATGTGTAACACTTGAAATGACACTTTTTTGTAAGTCAAACCAAGCAATGAAGTGCATTGAAAGAAAGAAATATCAGAAATTACACAATGTCGAACAATGAGAAGCTCTAAAAGATATTGAAACTACTACAAAACACCTGAAAAGGACTAACCTACTGCCCCTTTCTAAGATGATCATACTGTAATCTGTCTGGGGCTCAGTGCTGGTGCTCACAGTACCGAACAGGCTGAGGTAGGAAATAAATAGAACATCGGACCTGGCTAGTTTGACACGTGTGTTGTCGGGCGGTCCGGCAGAAAAACTATCACCATCCTTCCTTTTAGCCAGCCTGCGCTGACCGGCCCCTGGCTCCTACCCTGGCATTGGCAATCTATGATAATGGCATGATCATGCATTACAGCACTTTGGACTCCAGGCCGCTCTCTGACAATCAAGTCTCCAAGACGATGTTAAAAGGCCCCAAACACGATCTGAACTCATCAGCTGCTGCCTAATTAGAGAGTCAGACTAAGTCAGCTGACTTACTCGAGTCGCCCAGCGCTGCAGACGACACCGGACAACGGACATTAAGTATCAGAGAGTCAGTGTCGACGAGGCTCAGACTAATCCACGTTACTCAGTCACATTATAGGTCATGCCCAGCAGCAGTGTTAATTAGGAAAAAAGTGCAGGTGTCCCGTTTTTTTCTTCTTAGGAACTAACCCAGTATTCCTGAATGCTACGGTCAGCGAATTTCGGATTTGTCATATTGCGCACTTTAATTATTTTGTCAGCCAGACGACCTCAGGCTGGCTGTATTTCAAAAACACCGAAGTGTTTACTGTTTACAGCTCACAGCTGCACAGCTCAGGCAGTCCGTCTGCCAATCACAGTCACAGAGGCCCGGCCGCAACTGCACCAGATCACACAAGCAGCAGGCACAGTGCCGCCAGCAGCCACTCGCTCACAGAGCTGCTGGGGCACTCTTTAGTGACGGACCGGTAGCAAATGCATTTATTAATATAATAAGCAGCAACTGATGGACACTCACGAGGCACTTACTTGGGCTGGGACCGGGAGGAACAGCTGACTGCAGGGCAAGCTGCAAGTCGAAGGCCGAGTAGCACGCGTGGCAACAGGAGGCCTCAATTGAGAGGTAGTCGGTGGTCCGTAGTCGCAGGTATGGGGGCGGGCCGGTAATGTATCTGACACGCCCACCAGTGACGAACAATCTGACCCAGGATTGGGTCAAACTAACTCCAAGGCATGTCAGCACATTCTTGGGGGCAGGTCAGAGGTCACTGCAGGGCTTGCAGGACCCTAATTGGATGATGCTTCCCGCCCGCAAAGATATACGGCCCTGCAGGTGTTACTTGTGGGCAGGGGCCGCAGGACACATACATACCTAACATTAGGAAAGGGGTGTGGCAGGGCAACCATGGACTGCAGCGCGGCGGCGCACACAAAGCCTTGAATCCGCCGCACACTGGGCGGATTCTAGCCCAAATTTCGTTAGCCCGCACAACACGATTTTTTCTCGCACAATCGGGCAAAATATCGCCCAATTGTGCGAGAAATAGCCCAATCTGGCAACACTGTTACTGTGTAGGGAGGTGATGCGTCGGTTTCTTACTGCTCTCCGGTGCGATGCGACAAGATGGCACCTCGATGCGATACTCTTCTCCAGTGCGATGCGACAAAATGGCGTCTTGGTTGCGATGCGACAACGTTGGTGCAATGCGTGCACGCCCGACGGCCGTGCGGCGACTCGATCTTTGGAGCCGCGACAGGCCCTGCGACGCGCTTCTCCGGTGATGCGACGATGACCTCTGTGGCAGCGTCCCGCTTCTCCGGCGATGCGCCGCGCTTCGGCGATGCAATGATGACAGCGGCGTCTCGCTTCCTCGGCGATGCGATGACAGCGGCGACACGCTTCTCGTCGTTGCGTCGCGCTTCCAGCTCCCAGCGACACGCAGTCTCTCAGAAGGCCCAGCACAACAGCAGGCACTTCAATTCCCAGCAAGGGAATTCAGGGGGGAGCTGGTTGGTGAAGTCTTGTATCCCTGAGACTTCAGGCAGGAGGCAAGCTCTAGTTCAAGCCCTTGGAGATTCTTCTTCAAGTTGATAGAAAGCACACTCAGTCCTTTTCTCCTTTCTTTGGCAATGAAGCAACCACTGGAGGCCAACCCCCAAACACACAGCACAGGGGTAGTCTCCTCCTTCAGCTTCCTGGTTCTTCTCCTCAGCAAAGGTTCGTCTTGATTCCCAGAAGTGATCTAAAGTTCTTGGGTCTGGGCCCAATATTTATACTACTTTTCTCTTTGTTCTCTGAAGGCAGAGAGGCCTTTGCCTAGTCCAAAACCAGTTCTGGTCAGTCTTGGAGCACTTTGTTGACAAGACTCCTTCTTTCCTTTTCACAGTGTAGGCCAGGGACATCAGACACACCACAGGAGGTGGAGCCAGCATTGTGGAGGAAGGCACAGCCCTATTCAGGTCCCAGGTGCAACTCCTCCCTCCTATCTGCATGCAGATCTCTCTATTCAGCTCTGTGCTGACTCACCCTGTCTCCTGGAAGCCCCAGCCCCTGTCACTCAAACTCCAGACAAGGAATACACAACCCTAGCAGAGGCAGTCTTGGATAGTTAGGCAAGAAAATACTTACTTTCTAAAGTGGTATTTTTCAAACACAGAATGTTAAAACCAACTTCACTAAAAGATGTATTTTATCATTCTGAGTTCAGGCATACTAAACTTCGAATTTCTACCTAGTTCCCTGAGTCAGTTAGGATTATAAGATGTTATAATCTAACTGCCCATTCTGGCCTATGGGGAACAGGTAGCCTTGCAATAGTGAAAAACGAAAATGGCTGTAATTCACTATTAGGACATGCCACACACACCAGGGCATGTCCTACCTTACTACCTACAACGCACCCTGCCCTTGGGCCTACCTTAGGGGTAACTAATGTGTATAAAGGGAAGGTTTAGGGACTGGCAAGTGGGTACACTTGCCCAGTCAACATGGCAGTACCAGACTGCACACAGGCTCTGCAATGGCAGGCCTGAGACACACTTTACAAGCTGCTCCGTTGGGTGGCACAAACAGTGCTGCAAGCCCACCAGCAGCATTTGATTACAAGCCCTGGGTACACGCAGTGCACTGTACTAGGGTCTGACAGTAAGCCAAACAAGCCAATCATGGAGTCACTAATCCATACATCAATTTACCATAGGGAGCACTTGCACTGTGGCACTGAACAGCAGTGGCACAGTGCCCAAAAGCATCTAAAACCAGCAAAAACATAGGAGGCAACAGCAAAAAATGGAAGGGAGACCCACGCCAATGGTGCCAGGTCTAACACTTACCAACTCAAAACATTAATTAAAATATCAAGTAGCACATACTAAGTAACATCTATATCTACAAACACTGGAAAGGAAATTTGACTGAAATTAGACTGAGTGTCACAATTGAGGTTCGCGACTTGATTACTCCATAAGTCAGCCGAGTATTATTCCATGAGATCGGGGAGGATTAGGAAGCAATTGGCACAAAAAAATCCTAGGTCAAAGCAAATGCCAAAAGGAGAAATAAATCACTGTACAAGTTCATCAAATCCACCGCAATTTCCTGGTGCACCATTGATATCACCCATACCCTCAGTTTTTTAATCAAATAAACCCAGCAGAAAATGTACATTTCTAAAAGATCCAACGGAGGCCATCTACACAACAGCGGACAAAATAGTAGGTATCCCTAAACCATTAACACCGGAAAAGTATACTACTTCAATGGACGAAGTAGCAATGCACAGTGCAGTACAGTGCCCAATGGCACCAGTAAAGGACTCCAAAAACACGGCTAACCCAAAGATGACACTAATGGACCCCGTACAGGTGGATGTAAAAACAAATTGCTCACTAAAAAACAAGAGAACAGCTTATGCACAAGTGCATATTAACAATGTAGCCCACTCCACTCTAAACCAGGAAAAAAAGAACGACAGCATCCAGAAGGCAATTAACATCACAGAAAATCAACGGGACTCCTGGCTTGATTCACTTTCAATTACAAACAATTTGGACCTAGTCCAGGCAATGGAAACTATTACAAAGCTCCCTGACTGTACCCAGGCTATTACTCAATTGACAAGCCAATTGGAAACCCGGCAGCAAACAGTAATTGAAATATCGAACTCCTCAGAATGCCTAAACAGCGACACCAAGCCGGCAAACAAAATTCAAATTCAGGATGAATACCAAACAAAATTAACTCCAGTGCATAGCAATGATAAGATAACAAACAATAGTAATCACAGGAAAATAGTTCTTATACCCCAGCCGACGGGCGAGGTGGACGACCCTAATTTAAGAACGGAAAAGCAGGCAAGCCAACCTGAAATACTATTGAATTATCTAGCACCTCAGAGCGCTCAAGTAGTGACGACAACAAGTCAGTAAATAAAACTCAAGCACATGATGAACACCAAAAATCAAGCCTGGCGAATAATAGTGAAAGTCTAACAAACAGCAGCAATCCCAGGGAACCAACTCATGCATCCCAGCGGAAGGGCCAGGAGGATAAAACTAATATAAGAACGGAAGACCTAGCAAACTTACATCTTATTTTAACAAATACCTTGCAAACTTCAATCAGTGTTTTAAACATGCAGTCAGATAAACTTGATATTCAGATTGATCTGATGAACATCATAGCTGCATATATTTCAGGTATAAACTTGATACAATGACAGAATTAATAACAAAGAATAACAGTAAATCAATTCCGCTGCCAGCGACCAACTGTGCGTGTGGACCAATAATTGACAAACTCAGCGAAGTTCCATCAATCCTAAAGTCCATATTGCAAGAGGGTAAATATCCTAACAAAGCTTCAGCGCAACATAACATGGAGGTATGCGTTACATCACCTAGGGGTAAAGCTACTACTCCCCCAGTCAAATTACCTGCACATAGTGCAACCCTTGCAAAGTTCAGCAAAGAATTGTGATGGAGAATCCTTAGTTCAACCACCTAATCCATTAGTCGATATAAATCAAGTCCAAGCCAAGCATTCTTCTAGTGGTGAAACAGATCAGAGGATTACAGCTGTTACCAGAGTACATCCAGCTGCATTAGCTAATTCCATAGAGGCCATAAATCAATCCTTTGCCCAAAAACAAGCAAGCACCCAAAATAGCCAAGTTAACATACACCTCCTTCCTCAAACAAAAAGGCAGAGAAAGCGATCAAGGAAGGCTAGAAAGAGCCAACAGTCCACTAACAGGGCAGTGCAACAGGTAACCAGACTTTTTCCTATCTTTGACTTCAAAAATAAAAAACACAATTCAAGCATATCAGTAACACATCAAGAATTGAAGGATGACTATGCAAACTCCAATGAGTCCCTTATGACCTCGAATCTATCAGAAACATCAATAGGAGTTTCAACGGGAACTCACGACTTAACCAAACCCAAAGAGAAATGTCTTATTGGAGGACATTGGATGGAGAAAAAGCAAAAAGAACAAGTAAACCTTATGGAAGGCACTGAACGATCGAATGCAAGTAGGGTAAACCCAAATGGAGAAAATACAAATATTCCACAACTCGTGCAAAAAAAATTGCGCACTCAAAATGCTGAGCAAGAAAAGGAAGATTGAGTGAAATATAAAAACAATGATAATGGCTCCCTTACTATCCGATAAAAGTAGCAACTCATCCAGGGGAGAAAGGGAGGTCGTGCTACAGAGGTCTTACCAACCAAGCAAAGATCATTTCGAGACATTACTGATAAATGTCAATTTACGCAAAAATAGCCCTATGGGCAATGACCAGACACGCCAACACGAACTTCCCGCTCTCTGCTCGCCCCATTCATCTCACATTAGGGACAATGAGTCTCATAGGATCCAGTCTACCCAGATCCTTTTAACACCCCAATATACATCATAGGGGCTGCAAGATTACCTAAACAGAGGAAACATTTTAAATCTATTGGGAACCATACCAGCACTAAACCATTTGACCTCATCGGACCTGCTAGCCATCGAGTTTATCAGTCAAGGAATTCATAACCAAAAAGAAGCAACTCTTTCAACCTGGAGGACAGCAGAGATCGCTTTATTGATACTAACTGCCACACCCCAGTTCGAAGCGTGGGGCATCACGCTTTCGCTCTCCAAAAAGCAGTGTTACCCCTCGCCATTAATCCACCGGCAAAAGACGAAGCCAGCTGATTCCAGTGTAAGCCAAGTTCATTAAGTTTTGCAAAGTGCTAAAGGTAAACAGGCCGTGATTGGGTTAAAGCCAAAGCCACAAGATAAAATACACCAAGAAACTGATGGAGCCAGAGGGGTAGTAAAACAAGTATGACATATAATAAAAAAAACAGTAGCACAGAGCTCGTCACTAAGCCTTTTATCATGGAATATAGCAGGGGCGAAGCAAGATCTGAGGGATAATTCATTTCCAGACAGCTGGAAGAAATATGAAATAATAGTCCTCCAAGAAACATGGCTGACATCCCCAATACAGATTCCAAGATATATTCTTCACTTTGTAAAAGCCATAAGAACTCAGCGATACGGTAGACCAAAGGGTGGTTTGGCAGTTTACATTTCCACGGCATTAAACACAGCTTCAATCCAAATACCTGCCTCCACAACAGATATGCAAGTAATAAAAATGGATTTGGGACCCAACAATATGGCAAGTACCATAATTCTTTTTAATGTGTATGCTCATCCGATGCGTGAAACTAAAAAAACCTATTCAATAAATTAAGGCAATAGAAGAAATAAGGTTTGAGTACCCAGCATGGGATATAATAGTAACCGTTGATTTTAACTCAAACTTAATCACACACACCGGACGAGGATGACGATATAATAACAGCAAACGTGATATGGCAAGTGCAACCTGCCAAGATCCACCATGCATAAAGCACAGTGATGTAAATGAGCCAGAGACTAGTGAGCAGACCCAGAACTTCTAGGCCTACGTGTGTTCAATGGAAGATCTGAGCAAGACAAACCTCCAATGTATACCTACCTCGGCCCTAAGGCCCGATCTATTATAGATTATACAATCCTCACCCTGCCATTACTTGCACAAACAAAGGAATTCTTAATCAGATACATTACTGAAAGTGATCCTTCAGCTCAACACCTTGTGCTGGCAATTCCGTTCAGCAGACAAACAATAGTGACACCTGAACTAGGTACAGTAACATCACTCAATTTAAAACGATTAAAATGGACAAGCACTGCTCTTCCAAAAATATCCTCAAGGTCAAAGGACCTGATCATAACCCTCGGAGCGCAGGAAGGTTCATTGATAGAAGTTTGGATTATATTTGTAAAAACTCTACTGAAGGAATTTTCGCAAACCTGCCATCTCAGCATCACAGGTTGCAACCAAGACAAGCAATTGAGTAAAACAGCATTAAATCTTAAAGCTGAACTAAGAAGAAGAATCAAAAGGGCGAGGGGAACTACAGTGCCTGAAGCAACTTGGGATCAAATAAAAAAACTGAAGAGGCAATATAAGAAACGAATCTGGGAAGACAAAAAAAGTAGAACAGATAACCTATGGTCAAAGATTTTATTCAATGTTAAAACATCAAACACAAGAACTAGTGAACGGCCTCACAAGATCAAAGCCGGGCAATAAATAACACCTTTGCTAACTGAGCTAGTCTGGATAACATACATAACCTCAACTCTCTTTATCGCACCTGCTATAAGGGTTGAAGATGTGGAAAAATTCTACCACTCCTTTGCTAAGGCCTGTAATTCAACAATATACCCATTATCAACAAGCTTGATTATACCGGCTATATCAGCTGTAGCAGCAAGGCAAAACCACCATTTAGAACCACTACAAACAACGGACAGGAAACCAAAAATTACAACAAGCACTGCTAACTTCAAAATGGCAATAGGCTTTGTACATCACCTCAATACACTGCAGAACAAATAGCTTCAGTGATTCAGGCGGGTGAGACGTGATGGGCGCCAGGCCCAAATGGGATCCTCGGGCAATCTATAAACAGGACCCTAATTTTTGGGCTGTCTGAGCTGTTTCACGAGGTGGCAAGATTAGATAGCCTACCAGAGAGTTGGAGAGGATCAATAATTAATCTGGTATACAAAGGAGGGGACTGAACCGATCCAACCAACTATCAAATGATCGCCTTACTCGACACGGAAGCTAAATGCTACGCTTCCTTGATTTTATCGGACCTGCTAGACTGGTCAGAGCCTAACAACAAAATCCCTCCTAACAAGTCGGGATTCCGTAAAGGCGTAGGTACCACCACAAACCTTCTTGCCCTAGGCTTAATGGCAGATAAGAAGTCTACGATCAACAAAAGAGCTTATACCATTGCTTTATAGACTTTGATAGCGGCATTTGACCTGAGTAAACAGAGGTCTACTGATGGCGTAAATTAGTGCAGTGGAGGACTCCCGGAACAACATTAAGAGCCATACAGCTACTTTATACAAACACCTGGATCCAAGTCAAATTTGCCGATGGGCAATAAGCTCATCAGGAAGATCTACACAAACTCCGGTCTAAAACAAGGGTGCGTCTTGGCCCCACATCTATTTAATCTATTCATGGCCGACCTTTCCCCAAAGCTTGATAAAGTGAACTCACATCCTCCACGCCTAGGCATTTTGCCCATCACCCATCTATCTTATGCAGATGATATAGTGCTACTAAGCCACACACAAATAGGCCTACAAAGGGCAATTGATGAACTGGCGCAATTTGCCAAGGATAACCTGATGGAAATTAATACTTTAAAAACAAAGGCTATGATCATAGGTCGTCGGGCTCAGAAACATCTGCCACTCCAAATCAGTAATATAGACTTGGAAGTGGTTAGCACCTACAAGTCTCTGGGAGTGCTCATGGATAATAGACTTACTTTTCGATATCACAATGAGATCCAAACAAAACAAGCATTGGCATAGCCAATAGGTCTCGCCTTTGGGACCTTAAGTGTTTAGCCATGCAACAGTTGATGCTGTTGCACCAAAGATATTGTGCTGCATAACTAAAAACGTATAAGTTCCCAATGGCGAGACCTATTGGCTATGCCAATGCTCTCTGCCCCCCCCAACGCACTCTTTTTTTATTTTTTACTTTAATAAGCGCGGCGCCGTCTTCACGGACACCGTGCTATGCACATGCAATAGGTGTTGCTTTTGGTATTGTAAACAACAATGCCTTTTAATTTTTTTAAAGGCATTGCCATTTACAATGTCAATAGCTCTAAAATAATGTCATTGCAAGACCTATTGCATTGCAAATGCTTTGTTCTTGTAAGCAAACGGGGATTAAACAGCCCAGTGGGGAGAGGGCAGAGAAGTCTCTCAGATGCTAATCTGGGCATCTCACGGCCTAATGGGTTATAATTAGCATTCCTTGGCAAACTGGAAAAAGACATTCCTTATTAACTCCCAAGCAATGCGTAACAGCGGCAGTTAAACGTGCCCTGAGGCACGGTGAAAGGAAAACTACCTTCTTCTAGGAACATCCTGTGCCTAGAGGTTGGTGCGTTCTCTGTGTTGAAGAAGTCGAGTGCAGCACAGGCTGCGGTGCGCGAGTGCGGCTCGCGGATATAACCTCGAAATAAGTGAGGATTTGACAGAGGCATGTCCCAAACGCTCGAAGTGCCCAAGCACGAGATGCGAGGCGATAGCATCCCCTAAATAACACACAACAAATATTGAAATAGCATCATGACTAAAAGAGACACCCTAGGATTATGCTTCTGCAACAAACAAAAAACAATGCAGTCATAATGTAACGTGTTTCAGAATCAGCTGTTCTCCAGGTTAATGCGCACTGTAGATCAACCTCCGTGGAAAGAAATCAGCGTTATTCTTTTTTAACCACCAGTCAGCAGTGTAACACTGTGTTCCAACTGTGAATTTTCTACAATGCCGTGTGATTTTCTGTCGTCATCAGCCAGGGGCGGGAACTAAAGCTGTCAGCTAGCTGTCTAAAGCGAAAATGTAAACAAAGCGACCTTCTCCTGCTGGTTTGGACTGAACACCATATGTTTTATTTTTCAAATACATTTAATATTAAAACAAATGAAAAAGATTACATTTACAAAGTCACCTCACTGTTTCTTTGTAGATTAGTGATAGTCTGGAACTATTTGTTGTCAAAAAAGTAAAGTTCTGAGACTTATTGGCAAAGAACATTTAAAAAGTGCGAGTTAAAAGTTTGCAATTATGTATGCATTATCGTGAGCTGTTGTGGAAATTTGCCTTCATTGTCTCTACTCTAAGATGGGCGCCTCTTTGCATCTTGACAACTCCACGTGATCGAAGGAACGGCTCCACGGCAAACTATTAGGACTACCACAGCTCACTAAACAAGCAGTGGAAGAAAAAGGAACGGCTCCACGGCAAACTATTAGGACTACTACAGCTCACTAAACAAGCAGTGGAAAGAAAAAAACAAGCAGCCTAGGCGAACCTAACAAGCCCGGGAGTGGTGCGTAAGGCAGCGAGCAGGCCACCAGGACGCCACTGTGCTGTGGCGCGCCGCTGCTCGCTCCCTGAAAGGTGGATGCCGCCACAAGCACGAGTGCAGTGCTTGAAAAGTGAAGACTGATGGCTAAAGGCCCTCCTAGAGCAGCGCATGCGCGCTGCCTAGGCGAGACCTAAAAAGGAAATGGGCTAATATTTGCCTTCTGCTCAATGGCAAGAAACCTGAAAGGTCCATCATTTACACCGCTGCTAGCAGTTATTAAAGCTAAACTCTTGCCAACAGTGGCATATATAAGTGAAATTCAGCATGGGAAAGATGCTGTAACTCTGGATGCCTTGCAAACAAAAGCTTACAAGATAGTATTCTCTCTACCCCGCAATGCCTCCCCGGCCCAGGTGAGGCTAGAGTTTGGGTTGCAGCAGCAGCATGTGCAAAGGCGATATATAACTATAAAAACATGGTACAAAATTTGGACCAACAGGCAAAATCCAATCAATAATGCCCTGTGTAGGGCCTTAGATGAGGATCCTGAATCCGCCTACACTAAGTACTTACGATCATCATTAAAACTTACTAATACTATAAGTCTCTGGCAATTGAATCTCCCATTTTCTTCCTTTCAGCCAACGCTAAAGAAAGCGGCTATAAAGCACTCGCTAATGGAGGACAAAACAAGTCTGAGTAAGCGATCCCACACATGGATGGTCCTGCAATCATATACCAAATTGAAACCGGCAATGTATCTAGGTCAGACGTATGCCCCGCACTTAAAAACAAAGTTCCTGGCGTTACGTCTTGGCACAATTCCATCAAATGCAGATCAACTAAGCTGTCAATATAAAGGCCCGAAAGAATGCAGTCTTTGCGGAGCACCGAAGCAGGATTTAATTCATTTAATCTGCGTCTGCCCTAACCTAAAATCACATCGCACTTGGTTATTGAAAAAACATTTTAATATAAGTGGTATTCGCACCTGTAGAGCAGCAATATTAAAATGCCTCGATCCAAATGATCCGCAGCTTAATTGTAACTTGGTAACATTTTTAACCCTGTATGAAAAATTAGTCAAGTCCGGTCCAAGGGGAGCTACAGAATAGCAACGTGGAGGACATATATTTTACAATGGACTTCTTCCAGTTCTGTTCTGGTTTAATGGGTTTACATTGATATGCTAAAAACCGCTATGGACTGAGGCGGTAACCCTATCAGGCCCCCTTGGAGACTGTGTTTTGCAAAACAGATTATAGTGTCTTGATTTTATTGCACTTTGTCACTTTTTACGTTTAAATGAGCTGTGTAACCAATGTATTGTGAATCAACCGATGTTTTAAAAAGAAAAGAAATCTCTTTTGTATAATTCTTTTAAATTTATTATAATTATCTACAGTATATTGTTATGGTTTTAACTAACTAAAACAAAGTATTTTTGAATTTGAATTTGCAAAGTTGAAGGTTCAAAACAGGCTGCAAATGCAGTCTTTCTTTGGAACAAGGAAACAGCAAGAGTAACAACCCTCTCCTCTTTCAGAGTTGGGAGCCCTCTCTAAACTACCTTTTAAGAGTAACACTCACACCTCTTATACCAGAACGAACAAGTGCTTGTCTGAACTTAGCTCTGATCTGAGGGAAAGAGTTGTTGTAGCAAAAAGAAAGGATAGGACACAGCCTGATGAACGATTTGTAGGACCAATATACTGGACGTGATGGATCGCAATCTTGGGAGGAAGTGCTGAATCGGACTCCTCACAAGATGGATATGCGCTGTATTGGGAGGGGAGACTGTTTTTACCTATAAACCAACCTCTGGAGTAGCCTCTGAACTTTTTGAACTAATGCCGGAACTGCTTGGCCGGGGTAAACAGACCCAGGAAGCACGCCATGACTCTACATTCTTTAAATTGCTCCAAGGCAGAATCAGCTTTTTCACCCAAAAGGTGTGAACTATCAAAGGGCATATTCATGAAAGAGGCTTGTACAGCTCCAGAAAATCCTGTAGAATGCATCCATATGTGGCAGAGAACCACACTAGTGTCAACCGCCGATTCCTGGCAATCAGTATCAAGGCCACCACGAATCATGTATTTGCCCAAGTTTTGACCAACATGAATTGCCTGAGCCAGAAAGACCCTAAGGTCTTTTGGGACCTCCGGCAAGTGCTCGCTGGCCATGTTGTAGAGGGCATATTGGAGTGACACAAACCACAATGCCAGGCTGGCAAAGGAGAACACAACTTTGCCAAACGCCTCAATCCTATTGTACTCCCTACCTGGAGGAGTTGTGGGGCATTAACTAGAGTTCACCTGAAACTGAACCACAAGGTACACTGGAGTAGGATATCTAGTAAGAAAGCAAGGGAACCAGGACCCGGTCTGTGACAGCTGGCCACCTGCCTATTTACCAGAGGGCAGGAACAAGGGATTGAGCAAGTGCCCATTAAGCTATCAGTGAGGGCCTCACTAAAAGAGAGCAAGGGCTCAGACATGACTAACAAAGGCTGCAAAATTTCTGGAAGGACATTTGTTTTGGTCTCGTCTGAAAGGAGCTGCAAATCAAGGTGCTCAGCTGCCTATCGGACTACCACTGCAAATGAGGCATTCTCTTCAGTTGGTGGTCCAAGTGGCAAGTTAAATCGTACCTCAGGGGAAGTATGAAGCTCACTGGTCCTCTATAAATCCCTATAAAAGTTGTCCTCTGTGTAGTGAGTGCGGTAAAAAACAGCCCAAAGTTTGCTTGTAGGGACACTGGGCATGAATGAGGTAGCAGTGCTGTCCACACCTCGGCCACCTGGGTATGGATTGGTGCATGACCATAGAAAAGTCAATTTACGAAAAGCGTGGGTGAATGAAGAAGTAGGAAAAGCAAAGAAGTGTTTACTGCGCATATTGCCTTTGAAGAAGGGACATAAAATAAGAGTATTGATGATGGCCTTGGGGACAGTCCTGGAAGAAAAGGTGCATAGCCATTCATTGGCCTTCTCCCCAAACTCCGGAGATAGATAGATAGTAAAAGGACTTACAGGAATGGGCACTAGCCGAAGAATAACATAATAAGACCACAAGCAGGGATGAGAAGCTCACATAAGATTTGGCGGAAATGTTAAATAGATGATTGAACATGCCAAATAACAGACTGCCTTGAATGAATAATGACTGATAGGCATGTTAATGTTTATACTGTCTCTCCAGCTGCATTAAAAAAGGTGAAAAGAAGTACTGCTAAGTGGTTGGGCTGTTTCACTGAGTATTTTGTGTTGCACTAAGGGTATTTGATGCCCTCTAGATAGGAGTAAGAATAGGATCTTTGTATAGTCGATATAGTGCTGTCAATTTTGTTGATAAAAACAAATAAACAGTGGTATTTAAAAAAAATCAAACATATAGGTAAAACCTTGATGCTTCGGGAGAGAATTTTGAAGGGTAGACCTCATGGATTTAATTGTGTGTGTTGCTGGAGGGACTATTATGAGAGCTTTTGGCTCTCCGGGACCTGGACTGAGATTTCATAGTGGTGAATGGCAGGCTGTGACTTGTTCCTAAGTATAGTTCTTTGCTATGTAGAGATGGATGAATGTAATACACTTTTTATTCCAATTTTGGGGAAATAGACTACTAATTTAAGATTGACACTGAGGAATACAGCCCTGAGGAAGTCATAGGATGACACCCACTGATGAAACACGCGTTGGCTGGCAGATGAACCAAAATCAAAATTAAAGAAAAATCCAACTGAAGAGCCTAAGGATGACTGAAAGAACGATTTGTATTTATAACTTTGCAACTGCTAAGAGATTTGTTTCGGTCATTTGGCGTCTTGGTTAAGGGATGCAAGGATGACATCCCTTCTCTTTTAAGTACCGCATTCGATACCTATATGCCTTAATATTTGTCTACAGTGCCCTTAGCGCCGAATCCCTTCTCTTCCCCCAAGTCTACAATTTAGGATGCCAAATGAGGTTTACCTGGCACACCCGAAGTTTGGGGCCCTTATATTAACCTTCTTTCAAACTCAATTCTAAAGGGAAAGGGGGTGGGAGCACACTGCTTCACCTCCCAGCACAGTTCACCCTTTTTTTTTTAAACATTATAGTAAATGCAGTTCATGATACATGCTTAGTTGAATATTTACTGGAGTGTTCCACCAAAGTTGGTGCAGGTTAGTGCTGTAAATCTCTAGACATGTGTTTCTGGATATCATCTGTCATCAGTAGAGATAAAAACGAATTTAATCTGGGGTTGCTGGAGCAGGCTGCCACACATCATTTCAGGTCTCAGTACCTCTCACAGGCGCATGCCACAAGCTCGTCAGCTCAATGGCTCAAGGGAGCCTTTTCAAACAGAAAGGGGTGGGAGCACACTGCTTCACCTCCCAGCACAGTTCGCCCCTACTTTGGTGAAAAACTACAGCTAAATTTCAATTAAGCACTAATTTTGTACTGCATTTACCAGGATGCACAGGGGCGGACTGTGCTGGGATGTGAGGCAGTGTGCTCCCAACCCCCTTTCTGTTAAAAAGGCTCCCTTGAGCTAGCAAGCTGACGAGCTTTGGAGATGCACCTGTGTGCCTGTGAGTGGTACTGCGACCTGAGAGGAATTTGGCAGCATTTCCAGCAACCCCAAATAACTTTTCTTTTGCTTTCTACTTCTGCTGCTCTCTACTGAAAAGGGCTGAACCCAGAAACACATGTCTAGAGATATACAGCAATGTCTGCACCAACTTTGGTGAAAAACTACAGCTAAATTTCAATTAAGCACTAATTTTGTACTGTATTTACCAGGATGCAAAGGGGCGGACTGTGCTGGGATGTGAGGCAGTGTGCTCCCAACCCCCTTTCTGTCAATTCTAAAGGGGCCTGAAGATCCCTGCCTCATGGCTCTCTGCAAAGATCATCCCAATCTATAAGCGTCCACATAACGTACAGAGTAATTTTCGGCTGATTAGCCTAATAAACGCCTTGCAGAAGATCTTCTGCAAACAAGTGCTAGTGCACCTTTTGGGCTGGATAAAGGAGAATAGTATACTATCCAAGTGCCAGGTGAGTTTAAGAAGTGGTATTAGTATGGTCGACAAGATATTACGATTTAACTGCATTTTCTGGCAAAGCCGTAGCAATTAACAAGGGTCGCCTTTTCGTCACCTTTGTTGATTTGCGTGCAACTTTTGATTTAGTCCCAAGAGCCACTCTGTGGACAACCCTGGATAAAATGGGTATTGCGCCCAATATATTGGCAATCCTTATCTGGTTGCAAGAAGAAAATTCTGCAAGGGTTAGGTGGGGTGACCAGAGGCAACTAACTGATCCTATAATGATTATGCGAGGGGTCAGGCAGCGATGTGTCCTGGCCCCCACCATGTTCTCATTATATATTAATGTTGTAGTGGATTGGTTGCACAGGGATGGCTGTGATTCCCCTAAAGTGGCAGGTAGGAGGGTACTCTCCTTATTGTTTGTGGAAGATACCCTGTTGATTTCCAAATCTGTTAACCCCTTCGGTGCGTTGGACGGCCAGGAGTCGTCCGACGCACCAGTGCTCATGTGCGTCGGACGACCCCCGGCCGTCCGAGCACATGTCACAGGAAATCCCTCTGATGCGGGTACCAGAGGGATTTCCTTTTTGTCAAAACACCTTCTGGAGCTGGGGAAGAGCTTCCCAAGCGGTTTTCTGATCAATTCTCCGAAATGACAGTCGTCGTGCCTCGGTGCTCAGGGGGCTATCTCAGCCCCTGAGCACCGAGGCAGACGGAAGAGGTATCATTGGAAAGGGTACCCCTCCCTAGTGGATCCCTGCTTGGGGATCGCCTCAGGAGGGCGATCCCCAAGCAGGGATCCACCCACTAGGCACCAGGGAGGGGGGATCGGACCCTGGGCAAGAGCTTTTGCTCCCCCCATTATTTTGGGGACAAACAGTCTTTCTGCCCCCAATCTGCCTCTGGGGGGTGGGGGCAGAAAGCGCACTAGCCACCAGGGATTTTCTGTTAGCATATTTTGGGGTGGGGGCTGCCCGAGATGGGCATGTCACCCCCTCCTAATTCCTCAGTGTCTCTGCTCCCCGAGAGACAGATGGGGGCATAGCCATGAAAGCACACTAGGCACCAGTGGGACTTTACGTATACGTAGGGGTGAGGGCTACCCAAGATGGGCATGCCAATGCCCCCACCCCACCTAATTCCACAGTCTTTCTGCACCCCCGGGGAAGATAGAGGCAATAGCCCCCAATCTGCCCCCCCCGGGGGGGCAGAAAGCACACTGGCCACCAGGGATTTTTCTTTCTAGTACATTTTGGGGTGGGGCCTGCCTGAGATGGGCATGCCAATGCCCCCAACCCCGCCTAATTCCACAGTCTTTCTGCCCCCCTCGGGACGCGGATGGGGGCAATAGCCCCTGATCTGCCCCCCGTGGGGGCGGAAAGCACACTAGGAACCAGGAATTGTTTTTATTTATACGTAGGGGTGGGGGATGCCCAAAATGGGCATGACAATGCCCTCACCCCCATACAAATTAGCCACAGTCTTTCTGCCTCACCTGGGAGGCAGATGGGGGGCAATAGCCCCCGGTCTGCCTCCCCGGGGGCAGAAATCACACTAGGCACCAGGGATTTTTTTTAATGTATATAGGGGTGGGGGCTGCCCAAAATGGGCATGACAATGCCCCCACCCCCCATAAAAATTAGCCACAGTCTTTCTGCCTCCCCCGGGAGGCAGATGGGGGCATTAGTCCCTAATCTGCCCCCCAGGGTGGGGGGGGCGGCAGAAAGCCCACTAGGCACCAGGGATTTTGTTTTTTTTATACGTAGGGGTTGGGGCTGCCGAGAATGGGCATGCTAATGCCCCCACCACCAAAAAAGGCTTTCTGCCACCCCGATGGCAGATCAGGGCAATAGCCCCTTATCTGCTCCCCGCGTGGGGGCAGAGAACCCTCTAGGCACCAGCGATATGTTTATGGCCATGCCAGTGAGAAGACCCATAGGCAAGAGTCGCTCCCTTTATTTTAGGCAGACATTTTTGCTGTTTCAGTGATATTTTTATTCTCATCTGCACCCCTTTCCCACACAGAAATTTGAGAAAAATGTGACCTTTTCAGCTAAATTTGAGGTTTGCAGGGGATTCTGAGTAGGAAAACGTTGGGAGGTCCACGCAAGCCATACCTCCCTGGACTACCCCGGTGCACCCCCTTGCAAAACCAGGTCATTTTGTGATAGGTAATTTTGATGCCTCCACAATACGTTTTGGGCCCCTCCCTGCCGTGGGCACTTGGCCCACCCACACAAGTGAGGTACCATTTTTATTGGGATACTTGGGGGAACGCTGGGTGGTAGGAAATTTGTGGCGGCCCAGTGATACCACAACTTTCTCACACAGAAAAGTGAGTAAAATGTGATTTTTTTTTTTTTAGCTAAATTTGATGTTTGCAGGGGATTCTGGGTAGATAAATGTTGGGAGATCCACGCAAGCCACACCTCCTTGGACTCCCCTGGGTGTCTAGTTTTCAGAAATGTCTGAGTTTGGTAGGTTTCCCTGGATGGCTGCTGAGCCCGGGACCAAAAACGCAGCTGACCCCCTTGAAAAAACAGGTTGTTTAGTGATAAATAGGTGGGCACCTGTGTTTTTTGTCCCGGGCTTGCAGACATCTAGGGGAACCTAAAAAAACCAGACATTTCTGAAAGCTAGACACCTGTGGGAGTCCAGGGAGGTGTGGCTTGCGTTGATCCCCCAACATTTTCCTTCCAAGAATCCGCTGCAAACCTCACATTTAGCTAAAAAGTCACATTTTCCTCTAATATCTGTGTGGGAAAGTTGTGGGATAACCGCACAGCACAAATTTCCTACCACTCAGCGCTCCCAATAAAAATTATACCTTACTTGTGTGGATGGGCCAAGTGCCTATGATATGGAAGGGCCAAAAACGTGTAGAGATTGAGGGGGGCCCAATGCGGGTCCAAAAGTGCAGTTTGTTTATACGTTTTTAGGCTGACTCTACTTTGGGTACTAGTGGCAGCTGGTGAGACTTGAAAGTGGTAGGGCGTAAAAGTTTGTGGTGAGTGGCTTGTGGCGAGCGAGAGCAGTGAGCGAGCCAGTCAGTCAGTCATAAGGAGGGTTCGGGGGGTTCTTTTGAAAAAAGAGTGGTCAAATCGTGCATTTTCAAGCATATTTGAGAAAGCAAGAAGGTTAATAAAGCAATTGTTAAAGCTTCTAGTTTTGACATCAATAATGCTCACTAATATTACTGCAAATAATCTCTGTGTATGGACACTCACATTTCTAATATGTGAGGTCCTGTTTTGATCTAAAAGAAACTTTTATATGGATGTTGCATAAACAAACACAGCATTTCTCTAAAAATGTCTATGATAGCCTCTCACACCACCTACATTCAAAATAAATTAAAGGAAAATCCGTATTTAAACAGTTTGTTTAAGAATTTTTCAATGTTATCAGGCAAGAATCTCTGCAGAACAGAGCTGGCTCTATAAGGGGACCCATGAATATCTGGGGGCCTGGGCCAGAGCTGAGCCCACTTTGTCAATGCCTTAAAACATCTCTGACCAGGCCTGGTGTTTTTGTTTATTTCCTGACGCATGGCTTGCATTTTATTATTTCTTGCATTTGGAAGCCCCTGTTTTCATCAAACCACTTTACGTAGCCTGCAAGCCATTTTCAGGCCATAAACAAACACTTTTGAGGGTCACCTCTTCTTTTTCCTTTCAAATGACTCACCTTCCTTTCCATCCTCTGCATGCATCTTTACTCTGAGCACAACCTTCCCTAACACACGCTTATGTTTGTCTTAATCACAATTGACTTTCTGCAAATTGCCCACAACCCACTTTAAAGATAAAAACCTCACCTTTATTGGAAAGTGATACCCCTGCAACTTAACACTACCTACTCTAGCTTATATATAAACGCCACCAAACATTTGCATGTACTCACACCCCCTCCCCTTAACCCGCTAATGATCACATCTAACTTCAGTTACTTTAATCTACCACAAAGAAACTGAAGTGCATGCATCAAATGGTTTGCCTGCTCGAGAGCACCAGACTAATTCCAATAACATTGGACTAACTTAGGAACGTTTTCTGCTTCCCAAACACAACAAAATGCTGTCAGAAACGGTAGGACTTTGACTTACAAAATCATGCCGCCTTCTTAAAATATTGCCATTGGACTAAATAGGCAAGGGAGAACACGCTAAGATTTAATTCAGACTACATTCTCGATGATGACAAATTCCCTAAAAAACACCCTTGGACGACCGTTCTAAGGAAAGCTAAATCAGACCCCACTGCCAAGCACGCGCTTGGAGAGGAACTGAGCCCTGCTTGCCAAATTGCCCACGGAAACTGGACTTTTACAACCTCAGCCCTGAGCTTTAAAAACGTTTTGGCAGTATTTAAAGGAAACTATTCTCCAAAATGGTTGGCAATTTGGAATCTGAAACCCCATTAGCCATACGGAGGGAAGCATAGCTGGGTGACTGTGCCCAGATGTGATGGCTATTTATATCCTTTTCTCCCAACACTTAGAACCTCGTCAGACACCAAACCCAGGAAGCACAGCGAATGTACATGAATCATCCAATAAAGTTCGACCATATTCATTCAAATTTCAATCCGTTTTATTCCAAAGTAATCTTCAAGTCATCCGTGATTTTCATTTACAACATTCCATATTTCATCAAAGTTTAACGAGCGGCCTTCAGGCTTTGCTCATATGACATCCAGAAGTTCAAGTTTATGTATAATCCAACGTGAATCTGTAGATAGTGTATTCACCAGTAAGAGTGTTACTGAAGTTAAGTAACTTGTCCTTCTGATGGAAACTTCAAACCACAGATTTCTCATCTTGTAAATGGATACCAAAAAAGTACCTCACCAGGTGTTGGGTCTGTGCAATGGTTCAGACCAAAGCTTCCTGAAGGACCTAATGGGCAAAATGCCCATCCTGACATACCATACTGTCAAGGCAATAGTGCTTTGGGAGTGTGTACAATGATGCCCACATAGCAGCCTGACAGATGATATCCAGGAGAGGCCCTCTGTGTGCCAGCGCAGAGGTAGCAGCCTTGGCTCGAGTTGAATGAGCCCTTACTCTTTCAGGAGCTGCTTCTTAGCTAGCATGTAGCAAATTGCAATGCACTGGACTATCAACCTAGAGATGGTTCTTTTCTGATCTGCCTCAACCCTGACCACACAAGGGCTGAGACGTTTGCAGTGCAGCAAGCGGAGTCTGACACGGACTGTATTGGAAGCCCCTGGCATATCCCGAAATGGATGAAATTGTTGGGGAGTGAGCTGTGGCGTGACTCTCTTTAAATCGCTCTAGGGCTGAATCTGCTTTATAACAATAGAGGTAAGCCCCATCAAATGGCATAACCATTAAGGATGCCTGGTCATCCCCAGAGAGGCCCCTAGACCTCACTCGTGCATGGCGCTCGAGCACCACACTCGCCCAATGAACAAGTTACTTACCTTCGGTAACGATATATCTGTAAGAAACATTAGTAGTGATAGATTCCTTACCTTAGAATATCCCCAGGCGTCAGACTGGATCCGGAAAAATTCTCGTCAGCAGTACCCCTGCGCGTCGGTAGGGGCGTCGTGCGTGCTACAGCGTCCGCCGTCTGGCGTCGTGGTCGCCGAGATGACGTCGCGGGCGCTACTTGGACGCCGCCCACGCGCGCTGACGTCAGTTCTGTACACGACTTTCCCGCGCCAGGAACGCAGAGCCATGCAAGATACTGACCACTGGTGCATTGAAACTAGGGCCCTGAAAGGGATGACCTTAACCCTAGAAATCAGATTCGCAGAACAGGGAGGATGGGTGGGCGGTAAGGAATCTATCACTACTAATGTTTCTTACAGATATATCGTTACCGAAGGTAAGTAACTTGTTCATCTGAAAGAAACACATAGTGATAGATTCCTTACCTTAGAATAGATACCCCAGCAATACCAACCCCGGTGGTGGGTCTGCGAACTAAGATCACACCAGAAAGTCATGCGGAGAACAGAACGGCCAAAGCAAGCCTCTCCTCCGGACTTGGCTGTCCAGGCAGTAATGCTTGGTAAACGTGTGCAGTGAGGCCCACGTGGCTGCCTGACATATGTCTTGCAGGGGGACACCACGTCCCAATGCAGTAGTGGCTGCAGTAGCTCTGGTGGAATGAGCACGCAGCCCCACCGGAGGTTCCTTTTTAGCCAAAGAGTAACAGGCTTTGATACACAAGACAACCCAGCGGGAGATGGTTCTTTATGGACCGCCCGACCTTTCTTGGTGCCAACGTAGCCAACAAAAAGCTGGTCATCCACCCGGAACTGCTGTGTGCGGTTGAGATAAAAAAGAAAGCGCACAATTTGGGTCCAGACGGTGGAGCCGCTCTTCCTCTCTGGAAGGATGCGGAGGCGGAAAAAAGGTTGGCAAGGTAATAGTTTGCCCAATGTGAAAGGCCGTAACCACTTTTGGCAAAAAGGAAGGACGGGGCCTGAGCACAACCTTGTCCGGATGGACTGAAAGGGAAAGGATGCGTACAGGGAAAGAGCCTGGAGCCCCTCACTCCGCCTGGCTGAAGTGATGGCCACCAGGAAGGCAGTTTTTAACGCTCAAAGACGAAGAGGACAGTTGTGAAGGGGCTCAAAAGGAGCGCATTCATCAAGTACGTCAGAACCAGATTCAAGTCCCACTGAGGCATCACGAAAGGAATAGGAGGAAAAAGGTGTGTAATGCCTTTAAGAAAACTGTTTACAACAGGGGACTTGAAAAGAGAGGGCTGATCAGGGAGCCTGAGAAAGGCCGAAATAGCAGAAAGGTAGCCCTTGATAGTGCCCAGAGCAGAGCCCTGCTGGGCCAAAGAAAGAAGGAACAGTAGAACCTCAGAAAGAGGGCAGAAAGGGGATCCACAGCCTTTGCTGTGCACCATGCCACAAATTTGTTCACCCTGCAGGCGTATACCACTTTAGTAGAGGGACGCCTGGCTGCCAGAATAACGTCACAAACTTCAGGAGGCAAGTCGAAGGGAATCAACTGCCGCCGCTCAATCTCCACGTAAAGAGGTGGAGGCTGGACAGATTCGGGTGGAGGACCGTCCCCTGCTGCTGCGACAGAAGATCCTCCCGAGAGGCAGTCTGATCGGGAGGATCCATGCTCATACTGAGTAGCTTCGGGACACCATACTCTTCGAGCCCAGTCCGGAGCCACAAGAATGACTTCGGGCCCGGTCGCGCCTGATCTTCTTCAGCACTCTGGGCAGAAGTGGTATAGGCGGAAAGGCGTACAACAGACCGCAACTCCACTCGCGACGGAATGCGTCGCCGGCGGAAGTGCCGCCTTGGAAATTCCAACGCGCAGAACTGATGACATTGCGCGTTCTCTTCGGTGGCGAATAGATCTAACCAAGGCTCTCCCCACTGCTGAAAGAGACCTTGCGCCACCTCCGAGTGAAGACGCCATTCGTGATCGAGCATGCACCGGCGGCTGAGTTCGTCCGCCCTGGCGTTCAGAGAACCTGCCAGGTGTTGAACCACCAGGGACATGCCCTGATGTTCCAGCCATGTCCAGAGACGCAGAGCCTCCTGACAGAGGGTCCACGACCCCACCCCGCCTTGTTTGTTGCAGTACCACATGGCGGTGGTGTTGTTTGTGAACACCTGCACTACTCTCCCATTGACAGAGGGAAGGAATGCCTTCAGTGCAAGCCTGATCGCCCGCAGCTCCAAAAGGTTGATTATGGAGCCGGGACTCCGCCGGAGACCAGAGGCCTCTGATCTCCACCTCTCCCATGTGGCCGCCCCATCCCAGGAGGGACACATCCGTCACCACCGTGAACTCCGGTTGGGGAAGGGAGAGGGATCTGCCGTCGACCCAATGCGGGTTCGTGAGCCACCACTGCAATTGTCGGTAGCAGTGCCCTCTGAGATCTGGACGTGATCGGACAGGCTTCCCTGATGCTGCGCCCACTGGAACTTCAGGTCCCACTGCAGTGCCCGCATACGCCACCTGGCATGATTGACCAGCAGGATGCAGGAGGCCATGAGGCCCAGCAGCCTCAGAGTCACTCTGACCGAAACCCGGGACAAGGGCTGAAAGATGGGAATCAGAGCCCGAATGTCCCGGACTCGCTGTTCGGGAGGATAGACCCGAAACTGCGCCGTGTCCAGAGGTGCTTCTGGGAGGGAAACAGGTGCGACTTCGGCACATTGATGGAGAACCCCAGCAAGTGCAGGAGGTCGGCCGTAGTCTGGAGGTGGGAGACGACTGTCTGGGGCGAGCCCGCCATCAACAACCAGTCGTCGAGATAGGGGAAGACTGAGACCCCTGATCTGCGGAGATGAGCTGCGACCACCGCCATCACCTTGGTGAACACCAGAGGGCGCTGGTAAGGCCAAAGGGAGCACAGTAAACTGAAAGTGCTCGTGGCCTACCATGAACCGCAGGTAACGCCTGCGGGCTGGCAGGACGGGGATGTGGAGATAGGCGTCCTGCAAGTCAGGCGCCACCATCCAGTCTTGTGGGTCGAGAGCAGACAAGACCTGAGCTAGAGTGAGCATCTTGAACTTCTCTTTGCGGAGGAAGCGATTGACGCTCCGGAGGTCCAAGATAGGACGCAGGCCTTTGTCCTTCTTGGGCACCACAAAGTAGTGGGAATAACAACCACGACCTACTTCGTGCGTCGGAACGCGCTCGATGGCCCCCTTGGCCAAGAGGGCCGCAACTTCCTGCTGAAGAAGCACCAAGTGATCCTCCGACATGCGGTGGTATTGAGGTGGCATGGCTGGGGGGGTAGTCTCGAAGGGGAGGAGTAGCCCCTTCTGACTCATCTCTAAAACCCACCTGTCCGAAGTGATGGTGCGCCAGTGGGGAGGTGATGGCAGAGCCTGCCGCCCACTGGCGTTTGATGGGCCTGCAAAGTTCGGACTAGGAAGGTTTGGAGGCAGAGGTGGCGGGGGTGGTGGTGGTGGTCTGACCCGCCCGCTGGCCCCTTTGTCCGCCATGGCGGAAACCGCATCCGCGCTGGGATGATTGCTGCGCCGGCCTGTGGCTCTGTTGCGAACGCTGCGGGGCGCCCCTTCCTGTGCCCCGAAAGGAGCGAAAAGCGGAAGGCGGAGGAGGGCGGACTGCCCAGAGTCCCAAGGACTTGGCCGTAGCCCGTGAGCCCTTAAACCGCTCCAACGCGCTGTCCGCTTTGTCGCCGAAGAGGCGGCGGCCATCAAAGGGCATGTCCATAAGGGTGTTTTGGACATCCCCTGAAAATCCAGTGGTTCTCAACCAGGCGTGACGGCGAACCACCACCGTCGTTGCAATGGATCTGCCCAGTGAGTCGGCGGTGTCTCAGACCACAACGGATCATGAACTTGGCTGCGTCTCTCCCCTCTGCAACAGCCTGGGCGAGAGCAGGCCGGGCCTCCTCCGGACACTGAGGCAGCACGTTCGCCACCGTATCCCACAGACAGTGGGAATAATGGCCCAAGAGGCATGCGATGTTCACGGACCGCAGCGCAGAGATGGTGGAAGAGAAAATCTTCTTCCCAAACTGATCCAGCTTCTTGGATTCCCTATCCGGTGGTGCGGAAGGGAAGGCGGTTGGGGAAGCAGAGGCTTGGACAACCAAGCTCTCGGGGGTGGGATGTTGGGAGAGGAAAATGGGGTCACCCGGAGCCGGGCGATGGCGTCGGGCCACGTTCCTATCCACAGCAGCCCCTGTGGTGGGCCTGGACCAAGTGCCCAAAAGAACGTCCTGAAGGGCTTCGTTAGAAGGGCAGCAGCGGCTCCGCAGAAGTAGCTGCTGGTTGAAGCACCTCTGTCAGGAGGTTGGTCCTGACGGCCACAGTAAGGAGCTGGAGGTGTAGGGCCTCCGCCGCCCTACGCAACACCACTGCATAACTGGCTCCCTCCTCCGTAGCCATGGTAGGAGGAGACAACATGCCAAGGTCTGGTGAGGTATCCAGAACCACTGGCGTCCCCCAATTCCTCAGCCCAGTCCTGTTCAGACTCGCAGGCTGCAGCGAGAGGGTCGTCCGACCCCTCCCAGTCCTCCCCTTGCTCCTCAGGCTGTTCAACAGGCCTAAAATAAGGAGTAGGGACATGGGGATAGAAATCCCCAAACGGCGTCGAGAACGGCATCGACCGACGCCGGACCGACGCCGCGTCCACTTCGGGGCTGAACCTGAAGTCGACGTCGCCCCGAGGAGCGGGCGGCGTCAGGATCGGTGCCGGTGGAGTCGACGTCGGTGGAGGCGTAACAAGGTCAACCGGCGTCGACCGGGATCCAGGCCTGGATCCAAGGGTGTCGTGCGGCGCCGGGGCCGGAGCCGACAGCGACGCCGTGGCCAAAGCCGCCGGCGAGGAAACGCGAGGACACCCAGGCGGGACCGCGGGGCCCGAAGGCGCACAGGCGGGACCCGACGGCCCAAAGAGGCGAGGCCATGGCCGACAGGAAGTCCCGTATCTGGGCCGGAGTCGCCGACGACCCCGGTAGGGCGGGGTAGTTGGGCGGCGACTTCGTGGACTCCGCCCGGAGCCGCGGGGGTGGCACCACCCGCACCCTCAGCCGCGTCGCGCGACCGGCGAGGGGAAGTCGGAGAACGATGACGTTTCTTCGACTTCTTGTGCTTCAGCCTTACCTGACCCAGAGTGCTAAGACTTCGATCCCGACGATCGCCGATGGTGTCTCCGCGCACGGTCTCCTCGGACCTCCCTCTGGACCGGGACCTCTCACGGCGCGGAGCCGACTGCCGGGCTTCAAGCAGCTTTCGGGACCGCTCCCGCAAAGACTTCGGCGCCATGGACCGGCAGTCGGGGCACAACTTGGGGTCGTGGTCGCGCCCCAGGCAGAAGAGACACACGCGGTGCGGGTCCGTCACCGACATCATCCGATGACAGTCCTCGCAGGACTTAAACCCGGGCATCCCTAACTGCACCAGGAGTCGTATCGACTCGAAAAAGGTGAGAAAAAGATATCAAAAAAACTTAGTCAAAAAAGACTAGGGGTACCGCTCTCTCCGGATCTGCGCTTGCTGGCGCGGAAAAAGAAAATACTGACGTCAGCGCGCGTGGGCGGTGTCCAAGTAGCGCCCGCGACGTCATCTCGGCGACCACGACGCCAACGACTGACGCGGAACCGCACGACGCCCCTACCGACGCGCAGGGGTACTGCTGACGAAAACTTTCCGGATCCAGTCTGACGCCTGGGGATATTCTAAGGTAAGGAATCTATCACTATGTGTTTCTTTCAGATAGCCTGAGCTAAGCAATCAGTCGTTTCCAGGGCAGAGCAGAAAATAAATTTAGGTGCATCCCATCCATTCTAAATAGTTTGGGCGAAATACACCCTCAAGTCCTTGCATTTACTAAGCAGAGGGCAAAGCTGACAGAGAGGGCTTGCGTTTCCCAAAGGTTTCTATCAGATTTGCATCACAGTCAGGTGGAGGCATAGGCAAGACATTAGGATTAACCCTACTGGTAGATGCCCGAACCAACAAGCTCTCCAGTGTACGATGCTGTGTAAGAAAGTCAGGGTCTTGCAGCTGGTCTGTGGCGATGATCGACCTGGCTCTTGAATGGGGGACGGAACATGGTTTTGTCTATGTGCCTTTGAGCATGTCCATGAGGGCCTCCTTACAGGGCAGGAGAGGTTTGGTAGGGGCCTGGCCCGGTTGAAGGATCTCTGCGAGGACACCAGTCTTAACCTCCATGGTGGGGAGCTGCAGGTCAAGGAGCTCTGCAGTTTGTCTAACCTGCAAAAGATGCCTTCTCCTCTGTGGCAGAGTCAGGGAGAGATACCGATCTTGTGTCTGGAGAGGTGTCCAGACCACTAGCATCCTGTAATTCTTCATACCCATTGTCCTCATCATATTGTGGCACAAATTCGCCCCCTCCTCATAGTGTTGGTTATCACCAGAATCTAATCTGAAAAATTGATGCAGCATGTGCACACAGCCATGTGGTAAATGTATTGTGTCAGAATCAGAAGGTTTTTCAATAGGCTGGGCTCCTGTGGGTACGGAGCAAGGCCGAGGCGAGTTCGGCTCGGAGACCACTATAGGGTGTGCCTCCTCCGGCATCAAAAGAACCTGTGCAGGGACTGGCGCCAGGACTGAAGAAGGCACCAAAATCAGTGCAGAACCTGAAGCCGGTTCGAGAGGCACAGTCAACGGTGAACCCACCAGCAAAGGTTCAACTCGAGGCCCCAAAGGATCATTGAGGCTTGAAGACGTGCCAGGGGAGCCAATAGCATAGCAAAAATATGCAGCATGGCCTCCCTGAAGGCCTCAACTTCCTGCGACATCACCGACGAACCTATAAATTCAGTGTGCATTGGAACCAGGCCCGGAATCGGCTCGTGAGGTGTTTGGGAGCAAGTACAGAATAGTCCCACTCACATGTGGGAACCCCGGAGCAGTTTTTTCAAAGTCACAACTACTTTGCCTTACTTCAGAAAGTCCAGGAAACATACGAGACAGACAAGTTAAAGTTTGAAGCCTTAGAAATAGACTATATTGCCAATCCTTTTTGAATTACTTCAAAATTTAAAAGGAAAAAAAGGGTCATCCCCTTAAAAGTTACTTAAGTAAATTAAAAAGTGACCTTTTAAAGACGTTCTTCACAAAAGCTTTTTACTTATTTTTAAAGTAAGATAAGGAGTAATACAGACAAAGTAGCCTGCATAGCCTGCAGCATTGAAACAATGCCAATAGGACACTGCGCCTTTAAGGGTCTCCTGACCTCCAGTGTCTCATCATGCCCTGTAGGTGGCAGTTTACTCAGTTCTTTTTGACGAGTGAATTAGCAATATAGTGTTATACATATATTATCTCTTCCGTCAGGGAGGGGAGGTGGGTTGCTTATGACTTCAATGGAGTTTCTCCTGCGAGAGAACTAGGATTACAGATAAGAAACCATTCCTTCTTTCTCAGGGGGATTTCCATTAATAATCATAAGCTCTGAATAGATTAGCTAGTTTATCCCTCACAAATCCAGCGAAGGAAGAGATTAAAAAAAAAGGAGAGCAGTATAATTAGACAAACAAGTTCTTTAGCGATGCTTGCCTCACTTGGGCACCATCCTTAGTGTCCGAATCAAGACAATAGGGTCTCCTAAAGGTGTGAACTGAGCTCCAAGTTGCAGCTTTGCAAATCTCAGCAATTGGAATGTTCCTAAGCAAAGCAAGAGTAGCTGATTTATCTCTGGTGGAGTGGGCCCTAGATCTACCAGATAGGGTTTTGTTTGCTTTTTGATAACGATAAAGGATTATGCAGGAGACAATCAATCTAGATAAGGATTGCTTGGAAGTGGCATATTCTGTCCGTAGAGGAGCATAGATGACAAAGAGTTGCTTTGATTTTCTTAAAGATTTTGTCCTATCGAGATAAAACTTCAAAACCCTCCCTAACATTGGAGAGTGTGGAGAGACCTTTTTGCAGGAGAAGAAAGGGTTCTGAAAGAATGTGAAGTAAAGTAATAGTCTGTTTGACATGAAAATCCACGACTACCATAGGGAGAATTTAGGATGAATCCTCATCACTACCCTGTTGCCATGGAAGGTTCATGTGAACAGAGAGCCTGTATCTCGCTAACTCTGCGAACTGAAGTAATGGCTACCAAGAAGGAAGCCTTCCAAGATAGGTGTTGGAGAGAAGCCTTATGGGCTCAAATGGAGGACCTATAAGGCGAGAGAGGACTATGTTCAGCTCCCATGGAGGAGAAGGTCTCCTGAGGGGAGGATACATCTTCTTAATGCCTTCCAGAAAATCTTTGACAACGGGCATTCTGAAAAAGGAGATTTGTGAAGGACATTTTCAATAAGCTGGGATTGGTGCGAGATGCACGCTAATTGAGGAGAATTGCAATCTATGGTATGGAAGAACAGCCTCTTCCAGACAAGTAAGAGGGTTGAAAATTGTTCTGAGAACACCAGATGCAGAATCTCTTCTATTTGAAGGGATAGGAAGTTCTAGTGGATGGTCTCTTGGCTTCTCTCAGCACATCCATGCATTCCTGAGGAAGGTTTAGGTGGCCATATTGTACAAGTTCAAGAGCCATGCAGCCAAGTTCAGAGAGTGAAGGCTGGGATGTTGAATCTGGCCTCTGTACATTTTAAGAAGACCTGGTCTGCACCCCAGCTTCCTGTGTAGACACTCTGAGAGGTGAAGGAGTTCTGTGTACCACCACTGTCAAGGCCACTTTGGAGCAATAAGAATCATTCTGACTTTCGGGTGTGAGAACTTGATGATCAATGTTGGCAGAGTGGAATTGAAGGAAAGACAAAGAAATTTGCCTGACTAGTGGATCCACAGGGCATTCGCCAGTGTGCCCAATTAGTAGAACCTGAAGGCAAAGCTTGGGCTTTTTTTTTTTTTCCGTCTACGAAAAGATTTATTTGGGGGAAACCCCAATCAGAAAAGATGTCATAAAGTACTGTGTCGTTTAAAACCCATTCGTGATTTTCTTGAATAACTCTGCTGAGTGTCTCTGCCTGAGCATTCTGGGTTCCCTGAACATGGAAAGTTGAAATCTTGAGATGCCCGGAGATGAGCCACTTCTATATTGTATATGCTTCCAGGAACAGAGGTCTAGATTTCATCCTTCCCTGCTTGTTCAGATAATGCATGGTTGTTGTATTGTCCGTCTGAAGGAGGGAGTCTGTTCTGAACAACGGGAGGTTGATGTGGTAAGACTTCAGAGACCACAGGCCTTGAATCTATAGATGGTCCATATGAGCACCCCAACCTGTTAAGGAAGCATCCATCACTGTGTTTTGGGCCTGAACGTCTTAGTGGAAATTCATCCCTTTGAGGAGATTGTCTGAGTGGCACCACCATTTGAGTAATTGTTTCGCATAAGTGGATAAGTGGTCAGTATCACTCTGTCTTCCCATCTTCCCGGGAGGTGATCCCTTTGATCTTCCAGACATTGTTGGAGAGGATGCATGAACAGATGTGCATGCGGGACCAGGAAGATACATGACGCTATTGAACCCAGGAGGAAAGAGACTTTTCTAACTGTTGGATGGGATGTTTTCTTCAGATTGCAACATTTCTGAAGGGTAGATAATTGTCTCTCCCCTGAAGCAAACACTTTTGTGTGTACTGTGTATAGAACTGCATCCAGGTAATGCAGGGATTGGAGAGGTGTCAAGATTGATTTGTCGTGATTCACTTGCAGATCTAGTCGATTGAGAGTCATGAAGGTTAGATGCTATTGTTAGCTTGCTTTCTGATAGGAGATACCTTGATGAGCCAATCGTCCAGATATGGATAGACTAAGATTCTCGTTTTTCTGAGGTGGGCTGCTACAACAGCCATACATTTGGAGAAATGTTTTTTGGCTACTGAGATGTGAAAATAGGCATCTTGCAGGTCTATTGAGAATAGCCAGTCCCCTTGATGGAGTTGAGGGTAGATCTGATCGCAGAGACGGAGTCCCGGATTTCCTTGCCCTAGGACCCAGCTCAGCCATAACCTTTGCCGCGGACAGGGGTCCCCCACCCCTCACCTGCTGGGGGGCAAAGGCTGCAGTATTGAACTCTCCTGTGAGGGAGCCTGCGGATCTCAGGTACGAGGGGTGCGCATGTGGCTGTAGGCCTGCCCTAGATCGGGGACCCTGGTAGAGGTTCGAGGCCCCGACCCAGACTCAGTCCTTTAGGGCCACGCTGCTCAGGTCGGTGCAGGTTCAATGTCGCTGCCCCTACCTCCTCCTGGATCGACGAAAGGCGCGCTACCGCTACCTTGCTGGGGGTCCCGACGCTGGGAACGGACCCGGCGGGGGCTGAGCGAGTCTCCGGCCATGAGGGAAGGACAAGGCCCCACGTGCTGCATCATCACAGATGCCAATAGATCACTACACCACCCGCTCCAGTGGTCCGGCCTCCGGCGCCTTGGGCATCGTGGATACGAGTAAGGCCGAGGCCCCACCCAACGACCTCTCTATTATCCTACAAGCGATCCAAACCTCCCAAGTGGCGGTGGAGGCCAGAGTTGGAGAGGTGAAGATAGATGTAGCGCTGCTTCGCCAAGACCTACGTAATGCCATAACTCGGATCGCACAGACGGAGTCCCGGATTTCCACGGTCGAAGACATCTCAACTCTCAAAACCCAGGTCTCCTCGCTACTGACCCGTACGGCGGAGTTGCACGCGCGGGTGGAGGATGCAGAAAACTGCTCGAGGCGGAATAACATCTGAATCGTGGGAGTCCCAGAAACCTTTGGAGACATGACTCCGTCACAAATGGCAGACCTCATGGAGAAATTGCTCAGATCCTGGATGCCAGAGGGACGTTTATCTCCATGGTTTGTGATTGAACATGCCCATCGCTCCCTGGCCCGAGGCTCCGACCATGAGCCCCCCCCCCCCCGGCGACCAATCATTGTCCGCATTCTAAACTTCCGCAACTGAGATGCGGTCCTGAATGAGGCCCGAGTCAGACCAGACCTCCAACATGGCGGCAGCAAAGTCATGATCTTCCCGGACTATACCAGGGAGGTACAACATCGCAGGCGATCCTACCAAGAGGTCAAACAGAAGCAGCGGAACATTGGTCTTCAATACCGCCTCCTCTTCCCAGCCCGACTCCAAGTAATTTACCGGAACAAGTCCATCTTTTTCGATTCACCTGAGGAGGCCTGGCAGAGGCTGACTGAGGAAAGACCACTGCAGGATCGCCCTACCCCTCCACCGCCGCCCAGGGCCCGCCCATAGTCTCAGCCGCACACCCCATCTCTCTACTCAACTGCGAGATTAAAATCTTCGCCACAATCCTGGCCAACAGACTAAAAAGGGTACTGCCAACACTCATCCACCCGAACCAATGCGGCTTTATGCTGCAAAGAAGCACTCAACACTGCATCCGATGGTTGCAGGTGGCTCTGGCCCAACGCCTCTCTTTACCCTCTGACCTGGCCTTGCTCTTAATTGACTTTGTGAAGGCGTTTGATACAGTGGACTGGGACTACCTTCGCCAACTATTAGCCCGGATGTGCCTTGGCCCACGTTTTTGAGGAATTGACGACGTGCTCTATTCCCACCCACTGGCCAGAGTGCGACTGAACGGGGTCCTTTCCGACCCCTTCCCCATCCGACGTGGCACGAGGCAGGGCTGTCCCCTATCCCCCCTGCTCTTCGCCTTAGCGATGGAGCCCCTAGCTCAACTCATTTGTGGCGATCAGTTGTACAAGGGATGGCGATGGCACACCGATCACGAGAACCACATCGCTCCACAACAGAAGAGGCTGGTGTTTGAGGTCAGAGGCTGTCCCCAAAAACACAGCAGGATATGGGGAAAATTGCTGCACTTGTGATACGCATCACTCCTATTGTAGATCCTGAGAGACTCAATGACTCACCACTGTATTGAACTTGGCTGGCTCAACTGTTTGTCTATGTACGCGTAAACCGAAAATGACCCTGTGACTTAATCTTGCTAGCCACTTCGTGGCGTTTCATAAAACTAATAAAGTCGTTTATCAAAAAAAATAATTCTGATTTGTTTTTGGGGGACCCAGTTGCTCTCTTTCTTGCAGTCTCCTACCAGAGTAGGCAATGGAAAGGGGGAAGAGATGATGATTGTTTACCATCCGTTGTTTTAGTGGCTTGGGCAGATGATTGCTGTCCTCCTCTGGCTTTTGACTGACTGTGCTGTAGTTGCTGTCTATGTGGCCGAGATGATTGCTGTTGCTTCTTTCCTGTAGTCCAATGAGCGGTTTGAATCCTTCGGTGGAAATAGCGGTGGTCATAGGAAACATATAGGAGTGTCTCCTATATTCTCTCCTTTTCTCTATTCAACAGCTTTGAGAATGCTGAGCTCAGACTTCATCCTAGACATCTCATTGTCAGCATGAGAGCTAAATAAAATGATACCTGAAAAAGGCAGGTTGAGAATCCGGTGTTGGGCTTCTGGTTTCAAACCTGTGATTCTCAGCCAAGATGAATGCCGAAGTGCTAGTCCATGATTATAAACATAAGGACTGACAATTGTGCATTGTGCACTCATCATCACACAGACATGGCTTAACACCTACAGCCACACAGGTCTTAGAAATTCTCATCAATGCAGGCTACAATAACATGCACAGACCAGAAGGACGGCTGAAGATCATCCACAGGAGCACAAGTGCATTTGGCCCTGTAACCTTAGTGACCCAGTAACACATAAGTCATTAACTTAGCACCAAACGACTCTCTAGGTGATAGTGCCCTATACAAAACAATTTAACGTAACACATAACATATTATAACTTCCCACACTCTCCATCATAGATAGCCAACATCTTCTACAGGCCTCAGAGACTCAATAGCAACTTCATAGAAGAAATCACAGAACACTTTCCTCTGACAAAGCAATCTCCCTGGAGACTCGAGCACAAAAATACAGAATGACTCCACTCAACACACTTCTCAACACCCTGAACACCAAACAACATATTGCAAAGCTTACCAACTTCAAAAGCAACACACTACACGTCATAACAGCCGCTCCATTAATCCAATGCAATCCCCTGATACTCCTGGACTGGACAAACATCACACTCTGTCACAGTATATTTAAACCTCAAGGCTAGCCTAAACCAAATAAACACATTGCTCCTTAAAAGACCTTTCAATGGACCTTCTTCAAAAAGAAATAATCAACATCTCCAACATCCACCAGTCAGCAACATACACAGACTCCTCAACATATACCACACAGCGAGAAATAACCACAAAGTCAGCAAAGCAATACTGACAACATGAACCTGAAAGCCCTACCCCCGAGTACATCAATACACCTGAGAGCTTGCTGAAAACAACTGCACTATTAGTAGACAAGAAAAGAAATGGGGTGGACAATAATCACGTCAATCTTGCTCTACTCAAATCACTCTGCTCTGCAGGCAGACTCATCGCCTAAATAAGAAGCCACCTTTTACAAAACCACTATCAAAGTAGATCCCAACAGACACAAATAACTCTTAGTCAGAAATTGAGTTAATCCTCTCTTGGGCTCTTCAGTGCCCTCTAAACCAACAAGTGCAAGGCCATCAATCCCTATTACATAAAAAAGATAAACTCAATCAGAACCCCCATCAACAACACCAAAATACACCTATCTTGCCTTGATTCTCCCCTCGATTCACTCCCAAATGGACAGTCTTCAACCGCTTCTCAAACACTGATCTCACCAACATCCCCTACTCTATAATGGTCTCCACCATGAATACAAAATTCTACCTTTGCCCACTGTCAAATCCCTCTATGGAGACACCTTAATACCCCACCGCAAAATGGTCAATTCAACCCTCATTGAAGGAACTATTCCAGAAGACCTCAAAACCGAACAGAACCTCCCCTGCTAATAAAATCCACCCTGAACACCAATCTTATCAACTACTAAACACTGCCACATCACCAGCATACCATATATCAGAGACATCATCAAGAAATCAGCCTCCAGTAAACTTCACAACCAGATCCAAACAAAACCTCCTCCAGAACTACCAATATAGCTACAAACCTGGTCAGCACAGAGGTTGCTACCATGCAAAGTCAATGTTGCCCTACTGTTCAGTGCCAAGAATGAACCATGCCTCCTGAGCCTGATCAACCTCTTTGTAGACTTTTACTCAGTCGATCCCCAACACTGATTGAAACACTGCAAACCCATCTGGATTTATCCAACAGCGAAATATAATAGTTCACCTCTTACCTTGCCGACAATCATCTACTTGTTCATATGGGCATTTTACGGTCCAAAAACTCCCTGCCGCTTGCAGCCTAGCCCAAGGCTCCATCCTGTCCTCCATCATTTTCAACCTCTACATGGAACCGCTTGAAACCTTACCAGCATATAGCAACATCAAGAACCATCATATATTGACAACATAAACCAGCACATCAAATCTCCAGTGCTCACAACAAACAGCCACTCAAAATGTGCAATTGCCTCATCCAGAACTGGATGCCCAGTACCTACTTAAAACTCAACCTGAGCAAGACAGAAATCCTCCTGTTTGCGAACAGCAACAAATAACTACAAATTCAAGCCCAGCTCTTGAAAATAAATCCGGACGCTTCACTACCAGCTGGCACCCAAAGCAAAATCACTTGGATTCATCTTCAACACCAATTTGTCCTATAAAAAACACACTGCCAAGAAGACCAAGACGGGATGGTACCAGCTCTCCTGCTTTCATCTTAAAACCACCTTCAGAACATTCCAAACCCGCATGTGGAAGCCACTGCCATGTCAAGCACCACTGAAGGATACTCAGAGGCCACCTGGCCTGTTGCACCAACACGATGAATGAGCTAGGCTCAGCACATGGAGAGCATGCAGAATTGAAATTGAACTCCTAAACCTCTGAATCATATCCCAAATGTCTGCAATCCTCTGAGGAGGAAAGCCTTCATGAAGGTCTGCATCTTTGAAGGTGAGCCTTTGCATGGGCTCGATGTGGGTTTCTGGGTACTCTTTGAGAACCCCAAGTCATGCAGAAGGGTCAGGGTGCTACGAAGATGTTTTCTGACTAGTGCAGGGGGGGCTAGGACAGGGGGACTACATCTTCACCAGTCAGTAGTACACAAATAAGAATACATGACCTTCTGAGTGACTATACCATTATGTCCAATTCTATGGTGAACACTTGCTGAATGGTCATCAGACTAAATGGCAGTACCGCAAACTGGTATTATTAGGCCCCCCAGTGAATCAGCAGGTACACCTGTGAGCTGAGAGGATCAGCAGTTGGAAAATCTGGGTTCGGAAAATCTGGGTACCCCAACCATTTCCCTGCATGGAAGGCCAGTGCTACCTGGCTAAGGGACAGCTTTTTTAACCATCCCGTCAAATGAATAGGTTTCGAATCCTTAGGTCCGGGATAGCCTCAGACCTCTGTCCTTCTTGGGAACCAAGAAGTAAAGTGCATAAAATCCTGTGCCCCTCCCCTCCAAGGCCACCATTTCAATGGTCTCTTTGCTCCAAGATCAAGGTGAGTGGCAAGAAGCACATCTAGACACAAGGAGAGCAGCAGGAGGAAAGAACAGGAAGGCGAAGGAAAAAACCTTGCGTTTATGCTGGAGCACCCAGCTTTGATTGCCAATTAGTGGTGAAATGAAAGTCCCCCTCCCCACTATTGGAAGCTGGTCATGAAGGGGGAAGGAATCAGTCATTTTGAGGTATCAAATACAGCAAGAATATGGCGAAGACTGAAGTTGCTGCCACTGTTGGTGTCCTTTAGATCCACCCTTACCATGAAAGGACTGGAACAACTACTGTGCGATCTGGACAGGCTAGGAAAATTGTCGTGAATGCTGACCCTTAGAGAAGCCTGCAAAGTGAGAGGAATGTTGGTGGAACTGTTTCACTGAAGACGCAAGGATCAGCAAAAGCACCAGTACTGCTGTTCTTGAAGTATACTCGGGAGGAGATGGCCAGACTACTAGCCTGGCTTTAGATCACACTGCAGCATGGATACTACTACTTAACACATTATAAAATAAACCCTCTTAACCATAGATTAAGATGACCCCTGTCTCCTGATAATGCTGAACCTCTCAGCAGCCTCAGACACAGTCAACCATCCCATCCTCAAACGCACCCGGGTTTCTCGAATGGGATTCATTGACAATGTCCTTCACTGATTCTCATCCTGCCTTTCCAAACATCACCACTTTGTTCATACGGACACCTCCAGGTCACAAAAGATCCCAATCACCTGTGGAGTCCTGAAGAGTTTCAAAATGTTTTCCTGTTTACTTCACCTTTTACATGGAGGCGCTTGGTGCTCTACTCACAGATATTATCATCAAGATTCACCAATATGCTGATGATCCATAGCTCTACCTGAAAGCTGCCTCTGCTTCAGACATCCAACGCCTCAAACAATGCCTGCACATCATCCAGACCTGGATATCCAGCGCCCACCTGAACCTCAGTTCAACCAAGATAGAATGTTTGTTATTTGCGAAGAACAAGAAACAGTACAAACCTGACTCAGTGACATGAACCTTGATAACTTCAAACTCCAACTTTCACTGAATGCCAAGTCACTTGGATTCATCCCGGACACCAACTTCACAATCAAGGAACACATTGCCAAAAAACAAAGACAGTCTGATACCAACTCACTCTTTTAAAGAAAGTGAAACTATTTCTTCTAGAAAGTGACTTCAATAGTGATGTTCAAGACCCTGTACTCTTGCATCTGGATAGTGGTAACACACTGCTCCATGGCCTCCCAGACCCTACACTGGCAACACTTAAAGGAATCCTACACACCGTAGCACGTCTCATGCAGGGCCTGAAGAAATATGATCACATCATCCTCATCCTGACAGAACTCCATTACCTCCTCGTCAGCCATCACCGTCTTCAAAACCAGCTGCATCATTTACAAAACAGTCATTGCCAGCAACTTATGAAGATCAGCCTCTCCTGCATCCAGGACACCATTAGACAGCAGAATAAGAAGTGTAAATAAGAAAAAACAACCAACCAGGCCCATTCCATTTCTGCACCCAGGATCTGGAACAATATCCCCGTATCCATCAGGACCACCCCCAACACTGCTCCAATTTAGGAAAGAGTTGAAGACTCAGCTCTTTAAAAAACACTACATCACATTGCATTACCTGTCCACAAGCTGGCTACCTCTCCCATCACTCATTTACTTTACGCTTGTCTTTGATCTTTTACAGCACTCCTTTTGGCTACATTCATGCTATAGAGAAACATATACATATATACATACATGCTCTCATCATCAAAGGACATTTCAATTAATGCTGCCTGAACATATCTTGTGAAGTCTGTGTCTGCATAGGGTGGCTAGTGGAACTATGGATAGAGCCATCATATCAGCAGAATCCAGGCTAGACTTCAGAATCCACTGGGAAGCATACAGACTATTGTTCACTAAATAATTGAAGGGATTCCTTACTGGGTCAACTCTCATTTCATCAATAACCAGAAGATCACAACTGGGTGCTTTGCCAGTGGGTGCATGGAATTAGTGGATGAACAGCAGTGGCAGGCTGAGGGATCATCGCCAGTTCCCAGACACCACATGCAGATGAAGTGCGGATCCAATAAAAACATCTTGCGACTTTATTGGCACGTTTTAAATACAGAGAACTTAGGTGGCATTTGAAAAAGTCGCTGAAACAAACTGAGGAACTTTTTGGGGAGACAACAAAGAGCTCTGGACCCATATCCATAAGGCCTTGAAAGCAAGGCCTGGCACAAGCACGCCATGATGCACTATATATAGACTGATGCCATCACATGTAGTGTGGCCAAAACTGTGACTGGAATACTCTTTAGCAATTGCTGTGGAAAAGAATTGTTGATTTAGTCTAGAATCTGGGAGATATTCAGAAGGCGAGGAGTTTGCAAGAAGAAGTATCAATCAGATTATTTTTTTCACATACAAATACACTTCAAATACATCCTTACCTTAAGCAGTAGATGAAAATGTTCCAATGCAACATGTAGAGCACAGGCTGCAGTGAATATTGTTCAGGAAAAGTGACATTTCAAAAAATCAGCACAATGGAGAGCAAGACATGCTGCCATATGTCAGATTGTGCCCTGATCACTATGTACAGTGGTTTAAGATTTCAATAATTTTTGATGACGTCATTTCATATCACTCATACTGATGTGCTTCATAACTGGGACAAAAAATCACAAACAAAATAAAGACAAAGAATGATTACCTAGTGACTCTCAGTCAGTACTTTATCTGAGAAAAGAAATACCATTTTATCTTACTTTTTTCAGTTAATAATGGGATCTTCTTCACTACTGTTGTTAAAAGTTGTTGACTGTTGTCTATATATTCAATGCTGAAAAGTAAGAAAAAACAGATGTCAGATTTTGGAAAGAAAACACATGCTAGTTAAACTAATTTTTATTCTGAAATTTAACAACCTGTCAACAAATGAAGGAAGAAGCACCAGGAAACCAGCAGGTGATAGAGTTCCCAGTTGTGTGTCACACTATACTTCAATGTAAGTAAAAAGTGCTTCACACAGTACATTTGAGATAATTATCATTACACATAAAGAATATTTACTAATTGTAACAGTCATTTCTCTCGAGGGTTGAATATTTCACACTGTATAGTGAGGATATTCTAAATGTGTGAATCTGAGAAGGATTCAAGATTCGTAATCTTTGAATAATCTCCGCCTTCGAGGGAAAAGCTTATCTGCTCCTACATGATGAAAATGGATATTCTAGGTCTGCGAATCTGACAAGGATATTTATTCTAGAATGAAAGATAACCAAGTTGGGACCTGACAATTCTCGTTCACAGTGATCAATTCGCTGGTACCACCTAGGACTTCTGAGTCCCAAACACTGGAAGTTTCACGTTCTAAATTGGGCCGAATTAGCCACTCAGGCATTTCCCTGGCGTCTGCAAACCAGGGGCTGCTTTCACAGCTTTCATGATCCAGCCTTAATACTGCTTCAGCAACTTATTTGAAAAATTGTGTTGCAATTGGTAAAGTGAGGTCCTTTTTTAAAAATAAATTGTTGTTGGGGGAAAACCTCTGCTCAAAGCCTGTGAAGGCAGTTTAGCTCTGTCGAATTGCTCATTCTAATGGCACAACATAGGGCTGATTTCAATATTTTGGTGCAGCTGGTTTCGTTATTTAATTCCGCCATGATTTTACCAGGCACCCAGAACCCTGTCATACAGTAACATCCCAGGAAACTTAAGCATTAATAATAAACTGAAAGATTTGCCCTTCAAGATCCTGGACATGAAGCAACACATCACTGAAACCCATGTAATCCAAAGGCAACATCATGAGCCTCAACATAACAGCCTTAAAATTCCCCTGGACTAGGCCAACCATCTCACCATCCCCTTCTCCCTCCTTCATTCCACACCAACACATCATGGCCAACCTAATTGAGAAAAACAAACATAGGAGTCCTTGAAAAGCTTCCCTACTGACTCTCTCTAAGAAGAACTCATCAAGGTTACCATAACCAATGCACTCCCTAACTAATAAACACCGCCTTAAAAACACATGCACACCAACGCAAAAATGAAGACAATATTCCAGAAAATCTTAGTAAATAGTACTCCGAAGAGCTCATCAAGAAGAAGCATCCCATTCGCAGGCAAGAATGGAGACAGGACGCTAGAGGGCGTCGGGCGAAATGGCCGCACACTAGTGCTGCTCTGCCCGGCTGATCCAAAATCCGCCCAAAATCCGCACTATGACGACGCATCCCAAGTGACAATCGACCGCTGGACAAGGAGTGACCCCCCCTCGCAGCTACTGGCGCAATATTGGAGCACCTGGGGGCACGGTAACGGCGAAAGACTGCTGAGGAAGCTGCGGCGGCCTAGAGATAAAATGGCGGCGGTCTGTGCCCAGGACTGACCTGACCTGTTGCTCCCGCTCCGATTGCTGCAGCTGTTTGATGGTATTGCCCGGGAGCTGGTGGTGGTGCACCCAACCGATCCAGTCTGCACTGAACCTGCTGCTGGGGCTGGAGCGGCGCGGAGCACCCTGTGTGTGCCGGTGGCTGGCTGCTGCGGATTCCCGCCGCGCTGCACCCGGAGCGGCTCTGCAGGTGTGAAGCTGCGGAGGGCCGGCGCGACTGGCCTGGACCAGCACGACCGCGTGTGCAGTCTCTCAGTCCCCGGTGGCGGTTGGGTCGGCACCATAGAAATTGCTGCCCGCGCTGTCCCGCTAACACCGACAGCGCGGGAGAGCCGAGGAACTGATCTGGTGAGCCCAGAGTGTGAGCTGCTGTATGATCCCGCGGCGGTGAGCTGAGGACAATTTGGCTGGCCCCGTGAGTGAGCGGGCGGGAGAGTGACGGCGCGTTGGGCGGCCTCCCGTAAGCTCCTGCCTACATCGCTGCACACATCAGTGCAGTAGCCCTACAGACTGCACTGTGGTATGGTGGCGCCTCAAGATTGCTTGGCCCCCTGGAGAGCCTGGGACATCGCTGAGTGCCGCCATCGACTCGTGTTGCGGGGCAGTGGTGAGTGGGGTGCGGCCTTGCTTGGGCCTGTAGCTGCGTAGGTGGGTGCGGGCCCGAGTGGTGCACCGTGCTCTGCGAGCTGCGGCCTGTGGCACGGGGAGTGGTGGTGGAGCACGTGTGGGTTTGTCTCGGGTGGACGCTGCCCCTGCTTGTCCTGGAGGTATAGCTTGCGCTGTTGTGCTCTGGACCTGTGCACATCTATCCTGGTGCTGTTCCCTCATTTCTGCCGGTCCCCACGGCCTACTGAGCTGCATTAATAAAGACACGCTTTCTACAGTTGGCTAACGGTGTTGCATGCACCTTGGCGCGTTGCGGGGGGTTCCTACGGACACTGGTGCCTTGCTCCGCTCTGCCATTCCGGTGCACTCCTTGCTTCGGGTGCTCTTGGGTGTGGGTGCCCTGCTGGCGCTCCCCACGTATCTGGGGGTGGGCTATTGAATTGCACGACTTACTGTCTGTGGCCTGTGCCTCCCGGCAGTCATCATGGGGAAGCCTGATAAGTCGCAACCTCGCCTCACTTTCGAAGCGCGTAAGTCTGGAAGGACCCAGCAAAAAGCGGCATCGGACTCCGAGGCAGATGCTCAGGAGGAGGGAACGTCCACGCTCGAGGTCACGCTAATGGCCATGCAAAAAAGCCTCCAGTCTATAGAAGGCGACATGTCCACTATTACGCGCAGGCTGGACCACATGGCTGCGCAGCTGGAAAAACAAAATGCACGAATGGGGGAAGTGAAGCAGCGGGTCTCCTCCACAGAGGATGGTCTCAGCGAGGTTGCTCATAAGTCGCTTGATATGGAAAAGGTCCTAGCACTTATTCAGGCTAAGAATGAAGATTTGGAGGCAAGGTCACGAAGGAACAACAATCGCATCACGGGTCTTCCCGAATCTATGAACACTGGACGGATGGAGACGTTTATTGAGAGCCTGATCAAGGAAATCTTTGGCCCTGAGAACTTATCCAACATGTTCATTATAGAGCGCGCCCATCGCTCTCTGGCTGCTCGCCCGGTTAGGGCGCTCCGCCCCGTCCTATAATTGCCCGGGTTCTGAGCTATCGGGATCGAGATACCATTTTGAGGCTGGCTAGGGATAAGGGCAATATTTGTCATCAGGGGAACGCATTGTCTTTCTTCCCGGACTTTACGGTGGCGGTCCAGGCTGCGCGCCGGGAGTTCGGTTCAGTAAAAAAATTCCTCCAGTCTGAAAGTATCCCATATGCGATGTTATATCCTGCGCACCTGCGTATCGGGTCGGAGGGTAACTTTAAGATCCTTACAGCCCCTAGGGCGGTGATGGACTACGCCAAGCAGCTGAAACGGAGACGACAGGAGGACAAAGCTGCCACGGATGAGGAGGAACAATGATGTTAGATAGGGAGGCACAAATCAACTCTTTCTTTGGTGGGACTCTCATTCTATACTTAGCCCCTAGGTTCACGGTTGTTGTATAATGTTGACCTGAGGGGGGATAACACTGAAAGCTGCATCTGCTGGATGCTTTTTGTTTTTATATGTCTTGTTGATTTTTGCACAGGTATTAGTCCTGATCAGCCACCTCCTGCATTGTGGGAGGACAGTTGCCCTCTGGTACCTCCAATATGGGAGATCCCCACGCTATGCACCATTTGGGATTTGGGAGTCGTTTTGTTCACATTTGGATGGCTTTGGCACGTTGGGCATGCTGAAGTGGGTGGGGGGATTGGGGGGAGGGATAAGATGGGCACAGTTGGCACTGGTGTGTTGTACTAAACTTGTACCTGGGCAGCATGCTCGGAAAGTCAGATCCGGTATAACTGTATCTTTGATGCGTAACCTTGTACATGTGTAGTGACGTTAAATTCCTCAACAGTCCCAGGAAAATCCGTACTGTTTTAGCTTCATTAGATAGGTTGAATGTCAATGTGGCCTTTTTGCAGGAGACCCATCTCACCAAGCTATCAGAGAAGAATGTGGGTGCTCGATGGGCTAGAATGAGAGTGGCCTCGTCGTACTCCTCCTATTCCCGAGGCGTGATGATTCTTGTCAAGAAGGGCGTGCCCTTCCAGGTGCATGGTACGGATGTGGATGAGCAAGGTCAGCTGGCTATGGTGCATGGGACGCTTGGCGGCACGAGTATCCTCCTGATTAATGTATATGGCCCGAACGTGGATGATCAATCGTTTTATGTGGATGTATGTCGTAGAATCTCAGCTTTCCCTCATGCTGAAATCATCTGGGGGGGGGGACTTCAACACGTGTTTGGATGTGGATAGGGAGGGTAGTGGGGCACCACGACACAGACAGTCCACAGACGTTCTTTCTAGGGCTCTTGGATGCTGGGTTTTTGCAGGATGTCTGGCGCGTAAGGCACCCAGGGGTCAGGGAAAGCACTTTTGTCTCTACTGTTCATGGCACATGGTCTCGCCTGGACTATTGGCTCGTCTCTGAAGCTGCATGTACGTGGGCTGTAGACGTTCAACACTTGGCTAAAACTATCTCTGACCATTGTCCGGTACTGCTGGCCTTGCGGCTTCCTGGATATGAGAGGCCCCCGTTCTCTTGGAGATTGCAGCCGTACGCCTTGACTGATTCGGTGTTTAAGCACACAGTGAGCGAAGCCATTCAGAATTATTTCCGGGAAAATTCTGGCTCTGTGAACAGTGCTGGAATTCTCTGGGAGGCGTTTAAGGTGACTATCCGGGGGGTGTGTATCGGGGCACAGGCGGGTGTCCTCCGAGACCTGCGCCGTCGAATCCGGAAACTAGCGGATGAAATAGCCGCTCTGGAGCGCGAGTATGCCTGCTGCCCTGCCACCGAAACGCAGGCGGCTATTCGGGAGCGAGTGTCGGAACATAATGCGACAGTGGACCAGGAGATGGCACATAGATCACGTCGGTGTATTGCCCGCTATTATGGAGAGGGGGGTCGGCCTAGTCGCTCCCTGGCTCAGAAATTAGCGGCGCCGCGTAGTCAGGTTTACATAACTGAGTTATTGGATGCCGGGGATAAGGCGCACTACGGAAATTCAGATATTAGCGGGGTGGTGCTGGACTACTACTCTAAATTGTATGGGGAATGTGATCAGCCTCATGCAGATGAAATTCATGCTTATTTAGATGACGTCGCCCTGGGCTGGTTGTCTCTAAACCAACGGGAGTACCACACGCAGCCATTCGATGTCGATGATGTGAAACAGGCGATTATGTCTCTCCCCACTTGTAAAGCGGCGGGTCTAGACGGCCTCCCCAGCGAGTTCTATAAGGCATTTGCGGATGCTCTGCTGGAGGTGTATGCTGAGGCGTACGAGTCCGGCACTCTGCCCCCCTCACTTAAGGAAGCCTTAATCGTGATGTTACTGAAACCGTATAAGGCGTCAAACGTTTGCGATTCCTATAGACCCCTGTCAATAATTAATATAGATGCCAAAATCTTGGCAAAAATGATTGCCACGAGGCTCCAACCCCTAGTTCCAAACCTGGTCCTCCCAGACCAGTCGGGCTTCATGCCCTCTAGATCCACATCCCATAACCTTCGCACTATCTTTTCCACGTTGCATTATTTTGAGAGCGACTTTCAGGCGGTGGCTCTCGATGCGGCTAAGGCGTTCGATTCCCTACAGTGGGAGTACATGTTTGTCGTCTTGCTGCGTATGGGACTACCCCCATTCTTCCTGAAATGGATCCATGTTCTATACACCGCTCCTGTTGCGCGGGTTCGTGTAAATGGATGGGTATCTGCCGCCTTTCCCGTCCAACGTGGCACGCGGCAGGGCTGCCCCTTGTCGCCAATGCTTTTTGCACTTGCACTCGAACCTTTGGCCTGCAAACTGCGTCAGCGACACGCTCAGGCGGCACTGCGGTTCCGGCAGCGGCCTTTAATGGTGTCCCTCTACGCGGATGATATGTTACTTTACGTACGCGAGCCCGCCACATATTTGCCGGAACTATTGAGAGAATATGTCAGGTTTGACTGCTTCTCTGGCTTAGGCATTAATTGGGCCAAGTCCACAGTCTTTCCACTAACTGCTGGTACCAAGGAGATCGAGTTGGACTTCCCCCTGCAGTGGTCGTATGACCCAGTAAAGTATTTGGGAATCTGGCTCAATAGACACCCTGAAGTAGTGATTACGGCTAATTATGGCCGGGCCTGTTCACACAATTACAGATCAGGCGGCACGCTGGGCTAAGCTGCCCCTTTCACTCGCAGATCGCATCGCGGTCATAAAAATGTCCTTTTTACCCAAACTTCTCTATTTGTTTGTCAACATCCCCATTAGATTGAACATTGCATTGTTTAATACACTGCAATCGGTACTGCTCACGTTTGTTAGGGGGGGCAGGAAGCCCCGGTGCAGCTGGAAGGTGTCAACACAGCTGCTTGAGCGCGGCGGGTTCGAGGCCCCTGATTTTCGTCTATATTATTTATGTGCCCAGACGCAATTCGTGCACTATTGGTACTACCCGCAGAAATATCAACCACACACGGCTATAGAAGCAGACTCTGTGCTTCCGGTGCCGCTGGCAGCAGCTGCCCTGTTGGGAGGCGGGGGAGACCGCGGGGGAAATTAGCCCGGTTCATTGTACGGCGTGGGGCGCACTGGCAAAAAGAGCCGGGGTGGAGTATCTCTATGCCCCTGTGTTGCCTCTTGCGGCGCACCCGGACATATCTGCTGCGCGGGACCCCGCTGCCTTGAAAGCGCTACGTCAAGTGGGGATTACACACCTTGGGGATCTCTATAAACAAGGCCGTTTTCTGACACTTTCTGAGCTGCAGGGTCGCCATGGGGCGGGTCTGATGCTCGGTTTCACTTATGTGCGGGTGCGGCAAGCAATCCGAGATATTTACCCTGGGTATCCGGCCGAGCTGCGCGCTCTGCGGGCACTGCGGGCGGTGCTCGTGGGGGCTGAACGTGGAGGCTTGAGGGAGAATGACCTTGAGGAATCCCCCTCCTATACCAAGTGGGTGACAGTACTGGGCACCACACCGACGTTGGATGACTGGAACTTCTGCTGTGTGCCAACGGGGCGGCTGACGGCGAACTGCAAACTCCGTATCATCCACTTCAAATACCTACACAAACTCTATTACACCCCGATGCAACTGCACCGATATAGCCTCAGGGAGAGTGCATGCTGTGCGCGTTGTGGACAGGCAGATGCTGATTTCCTGCACTTAGCATGGATGTGTGCTGGGATATATCATTTCTGGATGAATGTTACGCAAGTACAATACGGACGTTGTGATGGAACCAGTGGAGTGTCTGCCTGCTGTTTGTCTGCTGGGCTGGGTGAAAAAGCTTAAACCGTGCAATAGGCGGCTGGTGGCCATCTCCACTTTATTCGCCAAGCGGGCAGTGGCGCAAAATTGGGGGGCCAGGACTGTCCCGACGGTGAGGAAATGGATCCGAGACTTACTTTATTGTAGGGATCAATTGGAAATTTATGCGGAGGAAATACCGGAGGCCTCTCGCCCTAAAGATTTTTGGCTCCGCTCACGGGGTATTTGCTTGGGAAACCAGACCTGAGATGATCTTCTGTAATGTAATGTTATTGTACATGTGGGGGTTTATGGGACGACTATTATGAACTGACGCACTACACTCTGTAGGACTACCCAGGTAGTGCCGGGACTGGGGGAGATTGGGTGGAGGGTTTGTTCAGGGCGTTGTTCTTCAATTATACGAGAAAACACACAGCTTGTATTGATATCCGATGCAATGTGCCTCTTGAACCTCATGCTGGGGTGATGTACACTCACTTGTCTACAAGCTGTTTAATAAAGAGATTTAAAAAAAAAAAAAAGAAAGGAGACAGGACAAAAATTTGTGACAATGTCATCCAACTCAAAATACTCAATTCAGCACGCAAAACCATCATGATCCTGCTAAAGCTACCTTCTACAAAACTACCATCAATAAAGCCTCCAATAGAAGCAAAGCACTTTTCAGGGCAGTTAAATACTAAATCAAACTCTAACATACACTCTACTCCAACATTCAAGGGCAAAACACCATCTATCACTTCCATATCTAGAAGATAAACAAGATCAGAAATTATATCAGTGACAGCAAACAAGCATCCATCATGTTATGTTATGCTATTGTTACTTATTAATGGCAACAAATCACCCTGAAAAGCGTTTCTAGGCGGCCTCCTGAATTACCACAGGTTAAGAGGCAACAGAATTCGGGTCTTCTGAATTATAAACTGAATAGCAAGGCTAAAACAACCATGTTTAAGAGCTTTTTTTAAACTGTCGAAAATCAGTGCAGGCACATAGATGTGCTGGAAGCTGGTTCCAGTGCTGAGGAGCTAAGTACGAGAAGGATCTACCCCCATATCTAACAGTACGGATGCAGCGAGAACGTAACAAACGTTTCTCGCTAGACCGGAGACTCCTAGTGGGGGCATACCATTTACGTTTTTAGGTCTCGCCTAGCGACGCAGCGCATGCGCTGCTCGCCTTGGCGAGATCTATTGTTGTGGATTTTGCTTCCGAAGGGGGACAGCCGATGTGTACGCTCACGGCGTCTCTTCTCTGGTGATCTAAGCTTACGCCCGGACAGCAGATGTGCACGCTCACGCCGTCTCTTCTCTGGCGATCTCAGCTTGCGCCCGGACAGCAGATGTGCACGCTCACGGCGTCTCTTCTCTGGCGATCTCAGCTTGCGCCCGGACAGCAGATGTGCACGCTCACGGTGTCTCTTCTCTGGCGATCTCAGTTTGCGCCCGGACAGCAGATGTGCACGCTCACGGTGTCTCTTCTCTGGCGATCTCAGCTTTCATTTTTGCGCGCTCCCACCGCGCTTTCATTTTCGCGCGCTCAAACAATGCCCCCGCCGCACTCGTGACACAGAGTGCTGCCTGTGTAACCAAGGACACTTTCAGGCTTCCTGGAAATGAGAGCTGAAGTGAAATAATAAACTCTGATCCGCTGAACTTCACTTCTTTTTCTGTTGTAATGACGGATGTAACGACACAAGCAGCAAAATACCAGTCTGTGGCACACTATGCTAAGCACTGTTTTTTAGTGTAGGTTTTTTAAGCCACGCCCTTAATTATCGCGGCCACCCCCCGTGAAAGACCCCCCAGTTTTTTCATTCCACTTAAAGCCCTGCCGGTGGTTAGTGCACTTGCTGCAGAGATCTGTGTGCAGGCCAGTCACGGGTCTGCGTCATCATAAAACAACAGAGAGAGTTCATGTCCCTGCTGTAAAGCACAACGTAAAGCGCACGTCACTGATTTCTGCTTTATTCAGGTAGCTCAGTGGGTTACGGCTTTTGTCGCAGAGGTCCTTGTGTTACGCGAAGGTCATAATGTACAATCCTTGTACAGCGGCACAGTGAGTTATTAACCAGCACCAAACAGCTGCACGCAAACTGCAAGAAACGCACTGTTGTTTTCTTCAATCTTTACCTTTTTATAAGGCTTCTTAGGCTAGTGATAAATAAATACTAGTAAAGATAATCCCAAACCCTGTGTTTTGTGGACCCCCACACACGTTTTAAAATCCTGACTTTGCGTTTCTGACACCCTGCCTCGGGCCGAGTAGCGTTTAAAAATAAATGGGAGAAAACTGAGTAAGTGCCATATAAATGTTTATTGTTGTAATTGCTCATGCAGACTGATACATATGACATTCTTACAGGGCAAGAGCACCTCTAACAGAAAGGAGGTAGAAACGGAAAGTCCCTCCCTCCAAACCATAGTTTCTTCTTCTTAGCACCTGTGAAGTCATAACAAGCGGAGTGCCTTTGATTCCCACCATTACACTGGCATTTAGGTGTGAGACTGCAGATAGCTCCGCACCAGCATGAACAACAAGCATTTGCAATGCAACAGGTCTCACATTTACGCGAGTTTGAGCTATTGGAATTGTAAATGATAATTCCTTTTATTTATATTTTGATTTTTGAAACATAAATAAAACGCATTGTCATTTAAACTTGCGTAAATGCGAGACCTATTGCATTGCAAATGCTTGTTTCTGTAGGTATTGTGGTCCATTGCCATAAAGAGATTTGTGGACCAAACAAAGAAGTTTAAACAGTGATCACTTTTTTTATGGGCAGCCAGTGGAGGCTTCTGAGAATGGGTTGAGGGCGACAGACTAACCGTTCTGCCGTATTTTGAACCACCTGACGTATGGCGAACAGCCCTTCATTCATAGAAGCCATTAGCATATTACCATAGTCCATGCCTCCATTCTTGCATCAAACCACCACTAGCTAGATAGCTTTCAATCTCCTCTATTATACCTATGTCACTAACATCATCTAGTACCTCAAAGTCAACCCACAGCAACACTACATCACACACTCATCCACTGCGGTTAAAAACTGAATCATACGGGCTGGGGATGAGGTACTTGAGAGGGTTAGGAGCTTTGACTACCTAGGAGTTAAGGTAATGGGGAACATGAAGTGGAACGACCAGCTAAAGAAAAGTTCACTACTATTAGAGCACAGAGCCAATGCGATTAGTAGGCTGCATAAGCAAACAAGTTCCCGTGCAGCATTGCCTGCCCTGGAAGTCTATCGCGGCAAAGCTCAAGGGGCAGCTCTATATGGAGCTGAGACTTGGGGATGCACTGATGTTTCTCAACTTACTGCTGCAGAAAATAGATTTGTCAGAAGCCTGGTCTCTGTCCCCAGTAGCACACCTTTAATTCCTGTTTATGACATGGGGCTTAAAAGAATCACAGATATAGCCGCCCTTAGACCACTTGTCTACTGGATCCGATTATGGGTCACCCCTGAGCTGAAGGAATTTAGAGATTGCCTTGTAGAATTGTTGGGCATGAGGGGTGCTAAACTAATACTTGGGTCAAGTTTGCCTCAGATTGGTTCAAGAGGTTAGGATTGACTAGGCTATGGATCTACCTGGAAAGACTGTGTAAGACTGATCTTAACTCTTTAAAATCTAGCTATTGGATCCATATCCGAGATATTCATTTAAATAACCATTCAATTGGCAAACTAACGAACCGACTTTTAGATATTAAGCCGTTCCCTCGTTATGAGGAATTTTTTAATTTTATTTCCTCTCCTCTAGCCAAGAGTCTTTACATCCGTTTTCGTCTTGGCACCTTGCTTTTAAGATCTGTAACGAGCCAATGGCGCAAGTCCCTCGGTGCTAGTACTTGTCCGGCATGTGGCTTGGCAGATGAAGATGAGGCTCACATATTATTCTTCTGCCCAAGCTATCGCAGCCCGCGCCGGAAATGGATTATTCCCGAATGCAAAAATCTGAAGGTCACAAAATATACAGTGGCCCTTAGAATACTCAGGAGCGACACAACTCCAATAATAGCCATTGCTACGAGCAAATTTTTACAGGCGGCGTGGTACAAACGTGGTAGATTATTGCCTGTGCCCCCAAGTGATTAAGTCTTTCTTTTAATGTTTCTTTTGCTTTTTAACATTGATTTTATATATATATATTACTGAAGATAGTTTTTTAAGCTCATTTTTATGTATCTATTTAAGTATCCACTGCTCAATTTGCACACAGTTTTGTCTGATTTCTGCTTCCATCTGGCATATAAAGAACGTCCAAAGAAAATGAAATTCTGAATGGTGCCGCCTCTCTTGTAATGAACTGTGCTGTAACATTTTTTATATTGGTTTTATGAAATGTCTCTTGTAATGTTTATGCACATGTGCACTTTGATGGTACTTGGATACTGAATAAAGTTCATTTACTACTACAACTAAGCCAGACTCCTACATTGGTGTGCAGCGGTTGGGATTTAAGCATGTACTGCTTTAACCAGCTAATCTAGGTGTGGATTAAAAGAAAAACCATCACTAGCATGAGGCACATATCAAAATATTTTTTGTGACAAAGTTCTACTGACCTTTTAGATTGGTTGTTAAAGGCTTAGCAGAACTATTTCTCCAATATTTTGAAGTTTAGTTTTCACTAGGGTAAGTAGGTGCAACACCACACTACACCTAGTCACTATGTCTTTAATTGTGGATCCCAGTGGGTCCCAACCCTCTAGATACAGTGGTCTGAAGTTCCAGGAACTAAGGACCCTGTTTACCTCTAGAAAGATAAAGACATGTAGCAACCCTACCACTAAGCAACTCTTAAAGGTGCTTCTGCAGGATGACCTCCAGAATCCTGATAGGTCAGAAGGGCAGGACAAAGTGGGTTGGGATGCTCCAGAAGATGGGTCGGGAGGGGTTCCCCCTAGTGACCTCAATTCTGAGCATGACCAGGAATCTGATGACTCCACACTGGTGAACGAGGACCCCCAAGGGAATAGTACAGATGGTACAGAGGGAGTCCCTAGAGGTAGGTCCAACTTTAGTCCTCCTGGGAGGGTGCAGAGATTGCAGGGGAGGTCTAGATCCTCCTCTGTCAATTCCAATGCCTCTAGCAATTCCATAGGGACCTCCATCACTAGCAAGAAGGAGGACTCCTTAGAGAGGGAGAATCACCTACTCAAACTTGAGAAAGCCAAGCTCAAGCAAGAGCAGTTGGCCCTTGACAAGGAGACCCAGCAGCTCAGAGGGCTATGAAGAATTTGGGACTAGAGTCCCATGGTGGCAGCACTAGTGTACCTAGAGACAGGGAAACTTCCTCTGAAACTAGGAACCTGAGCAGGATAGTCCCTCCTTACCAGGAGGGGGATGAACATCCATAAATGGATCACTGCTTTGGAGAAGGCCTGTAAAGTTCAGAAGGTTTCCCAAGGGCAGTGGGCAGCTATCCTCTGGCTCTCCTTTGCTAACAGAGGTAGAGACAAGCTCATCACTGTTAGAGAAGAGGATGCAGATAATTACTCAGTCTTGAAGAGTGCCCTCATAGATGGGTTTGGTTTAACCAATGAGCAACACAGGTTTAAGTTTAGGGACAAACAGAAGGCACACACCCAAGACAGGGTTGATTTTATAGACAATGCTATTACGGCTCTGGAAGGCTGGATTCATGGAAGCAAGGTGCATGACTATGAGGGATTGTACAATTTGTTGATGAGGGAGCACATCCTTAATAATTGTCAGCATCAGCAACTACACCAGTACCTGGTGGACTCTGATCTGAACTCTCCCCAAGAATTGGGAAAAAAGGCAGACAAATGGGTCCAAACCAGTGTTAAGAAGAAACATAATGGTGGTGGAAGTAACCATCCCATAGTGTCCCATAGGATCTATTGGGAAGATGGGCTCCTGTTCTCTGAATGTAGAGATCCCAAGCCTGGTGCCACCAGGAGGTTGGCAATACCTCAGAAGTTCAGGGGTTTTCTTCTATCCCTAGCACATGACATTCCCACTGCAGGAAATCTTGGGCAAAGCAAGACTTGGGAAGGGCTTGTCCCTCATTTTCACTGGCCCCACATGTCTGAAAATACCAAGGAGTTGGTCGCTCCTGTGTCACTTGCCAAGCCAGTGGTAAGTAAGGTGGCACTACAAAGGCCCCCTAAATTCCACTCCCAGTGGTTGGGGTTCCCTTTGAGAGGGTAGGGATTGACATTGTTGGTCCCTTAAACCCTCCAACAGCATCTGGACACAGTTACATCCTAGTGGACCATGCTACTAGGTATCCAGAGGCTATTCCCCTTAGGACCACTACAGCTCCTGTAGTGGTGAGGGCCCTTCTGGGAGTCTTTTCCAGAGTGGAGTTCCCTAAGGAGGTCTTAACAGACAGAGGTACAAACTTCATGTCTAGTTACATTACTGCCATGTGGAAAGAGTGTGGTGTAAACTACAAGTTTACCACACCCTACAGTCCACAGTGCAATGGGCTTGTTGAAAGGTTCAACACCCTCAAGGGTATGATCATGGGGCTCCCAGAAAAGATCAGGTGAAAATGGGATGTCTTACTACCCTGCCTTCTCTTTGCCTATAGAGAGGTTATTCAGTAGGGGGTGGGTTCGAGCCCATTTGAACTTCTGTTTCAACATCCAGTTAGGGGTCCATTGTGTCTGGTTAAGGAGGGATGGGAGCAGCCTCTCAAACCTCCTAAACAGGATATTGTGGACTATGTCCTTGGCCTGTGTTCGCATATGGCTGAGTACATGAAGAAGGCCAGCAAAAACCTTGAGGCCAGACAAGAGCTTCAGAAAGCTTGGCATGACCAAAAGGCTGTACTGACCGTTTACCAGACAGGACAGAAAGTGTGGGTGTTGGAGCCTGTGGCCCCAGCAGCTCTCCAGGACAAGTGGAGTGACCCCCACACCATTCTTGAGAAAAAAGGTGAGGTCACCTATTTGGTTGACCTAGGTACTCCTAGAAGTCCCCACAGGCTACTTCATGTGAACCGCCTAAAGCCTTTTGTTGACAGGGCTGACATGAGCTTGCTCATGGCCACATGATGAGGGACAGGAGGAAGAGAGTGACCCTCTCCCTGATCTCCTCTCTCAGGTCCCTGTTGATGGGTCAGCTGATGGCATAGCCTTGGCAGGCAGCCTCACTGACCAGCAGCAAGCTGATTGCAGGAAGACCCTCAATCAGTTTATCCACTTGCTTTCTCTGACTCCTAGTCAAACCACCTGGTGTACCCAGGAAGTGGACACAGGTGACCGCCTGCCTGTGAAGAATAGCATTTACAGACAGCCTGACCATGGCAGAGACTGCATCATGACTGAGGTCCAAAAGATGCTGGAGTTAGGGGTCATTGAACCTTCAGATACCCCTTGTGCCAAAACCTAGCACACAAGAAGGTAAGAGAGATGAGGTTTTGTGTAGATTACAGAGGCTTCAATGCAGTTACCAGGATTGATGCCCATCCAATTCCCAGGGCAGATTAACTAATTGGCACTCTGTCCTCAGCCAAGTATCTTAGTACATTTGACCTGACTGCTGGCTACTGGCAAATCAGACTCTCTGAGGATGCCAAGCCAAAAACAGCATTTTCAACCCCTCCTCCTGGTGCGCCTTAATAACATACTTGGGGAGAACGACATCATAAGGGCCTACCTGTTGGGTTTTTTCTACCCACCTTATAGGGGAAATAGCCAGAGCCAAGGGCTGCCCTCCATAGGTTTAAGAACTCATGACCGCTCACAGTGATTGTCGTTCATCCACCGAATCCCTTTGAACCCTCTCAGGTCTTACTGACATCGACTGACTGCAAGACTATTCCAGAGGCAGCTGAGGTGGGGGGTGCGGCTCTGGTATGCAACAACCCAGGGAGTGCCACTGATGATGTAGAACCCGCAGATATAGGGCTTGTGCCTTCACACCCTATGCACCCACTAATACAGCCGAGGGTACAGTAAACCAGGGAAACCCTACCCTTCCCTTTAAAATCATTTTGTGGAATATTGCAGGAATCCATTCTAAAATAATGAACGAGGACTGGCTAGGGTATATCAGAGGCTTCAACATCATGTGCCTCCAGGAAATCTGGTTTAGAGATGATATTACCCTAGATGGTTATCGTTCTTTTTGTGTCCCTGCATTACCTTCAGCTGCAGGGAGGGCTAAGGGAGGGATTGCGGTGTTTATATCGGTAAAATATGGATCTATAAAAGCCAACTGTTTAAGTTCATCACCCTGGTATCAACTAATCATGATTTCTAATTTAACTAAGGTCAGAGTACTACTGGTGAATTGGTACCATAACATCTTTGATCAAAATAATTGTCAGGCTATTGAGTCAG